>VUQK01043292.1:4206-20470 GCA_015106715.1 Bujurquina vittata | reverse complement strand
CACCGAAAAGGTGTCCAAACAAAATTACACTTATTAAAAAAGTTTTTCCCCCCCACCCTGAAAAAACTTTTCCCCCCTCCCCCCCCCCCCCCCAACATAAAAATACATTTTGGATATGAAGCCAGTAAGGCTGCACATTTGGGATTTTCATAGGACAGAAATCTTAAAGCTGTGAGTTGAGTAATGGGTGGAGCATCTATTGGACGCTGCTTAGATCCTGACTGGGTTCATTTCACAGTTAAACAGTTTTTAAAGTTGTCAAGAATCTGCTGCCTATTGTTTTAAGGGTTTTCTTAATCTGCAGTCTGTCTATATTTTGCCGTTTGTGTTAATGTTGTTTTTTTCCTGTGTGTGCAGCAAAGTTAATCTGGTTTCAGGGTGAATGGAGCATGCAGAGCCCTCTGAGGCCAAACATGAATGCATTTGTAAGCAGATTACCAAAAGAGAACAGGTTGTCTTTAATGAGGAAAAAGGACTCAGTTCATACATTGGCCAATTACAGCTAAAGTTTCATCAGCAGCAGTAGCGAAATTCAGCAGTAACCCAAACAAAACAGGTTCATTCTGCTCAATTTATTCTAATTTACTAAAGTTCTGGTTGTTGCATCATAGATATAAACCACTACAACCACCTGTCCACAGGTGTTACCCCACTGGTGTTTCAGATTAGTGGAAAGAACAGGAGCACTTGGTGCTGCCACTCTGAGCTCGCTCTGGAGATCAAATGCAGCGTCCGTCTCCCGTATTCTCCTGAAACCTTTGTTTTTTGTTCATTTCCTCTCGTGCTCCACTGCACTCAGGAAGTTAAACAAACCAAACTCGCGGCTTTGCACCATGTAGTGTTATTGTCTTCTGTAATTCCACTCAGACGCTCTGGGTTTGTGTGGAAATGTTCGTGGCAGTCATGAGATTACAGCAGCTCAGCACCATCTTTCATAAATGCTGATTATTACAGTGTGGAAAACATTTAGAATTTGACACAAATAAAATTAGAAAAGAAAAAGCAAACAAACAGGATTTAGGCACATAAATAAAATCTGAGCTCTGAGCCTAATTCCGTGTGCTCGTGTCACCAGTGGAAAGCAGCTTGTGTCCAGCAGCCTCAGCGGCTGAGAATTTCAAATGTCTTTCATCTCACGATTCAACCAGGAAGACCAATCAGAAAGACTCCTGACTGATGAGAAGGTCCTTGTACTGCTAAAACCTGACATTTCGCCCTCAGGCTTTCAGAAGTGCGAGGCGGGATGATGTCGGTGGTGGTGATGGTGGGCCAGCTGCCCACTGTTGGCCTTGTCTCTCAGCATGGTAAGCGCAGTGTTCGAGAAATCCCTCAGGATGTCCACGGTCTCCCTCTGGAGCTGCAAGGACTCCTGCACAAACTCCTGCTGGCTCTCCACAAGCAGCTGGACCGACTGAGCCAACGTCTCCAGAGACTGAGACACTGAGGTCAGGAGCATTCTGCTGGCCCGCTGCTGCTGCAGGCTCTGAGAAGCCACCTGGGCCACCTGGTCCTGTGACCTGCGTGAGGATGCTCCAGTTGGGAGGGGTTCAGATGGGTTTGAGCCAGAGGACGGAGGAGGCTGGTTGCTAGAAGAGGCGGGGGCAGATGTCACAGTGGGGGGTTTAGAAGTGGAGGAAGCTGGTGGGGGGACTGAGGTAGAGAAGCGTGGAGGGTGAGATGCAGCACCATTGGCTGCAGCAGGTGTAGAGGAAGATGATGGAGGAAGGAATGAAGAGGGAGCTTGGAGGGTGGACACTGGCCTGTTGGAGGTGGTGGGGGACTGTGACGGTGGGGGAGCAGCAGAGGATGAAGCAGCTTCTGAATCCGATGCTGAACGCAAACCAGAGGATGTGGAAGCCACAGAGGAGGAGGAAGGTCCAGGTGGAGGTCTGCTGGAGGAGGAAGAGTTGTTCTGGATGATGTTTTGGCTCTGGCCATTGTTGCTTCGGGAGTACGTGTAGACGGGCTTGACCCTCATCAGGGCGTCATCAGGCAGGGGTTCGAGGGAAGTAGAGGGTGGTGGGAGAACGGAAGAGTAGGAGAACATTGAATCGTCGTTTTCATCAAAATCCATCATGTGTTCTGTAAATAGACACAAAAAACAGGAATGATCTTTTTGCAGTTCACTCTTTATAGAAGCAGCACTCCAGGGTCAAACGGGTCATGATTGGTCCTGTTTGTAATGAGAAGTGGCTCTCAAACACTCCATCTGGTAAAAGGCTAAAACCTCTTTAACCACTGCCGGGTCACAAAAACCAGGTTTTTCTGTTTATGGTTAAAATGAGCAGCAGAAACCAGTGTGAACATGCTTGATAGGATTCAAATTCTGCAGATTTTACAGGAAGCCACATAAAAGCTCAAAATCAGTTTCTTGCAGGGATTCACAAATATATGCTTTTTTTCTCCTTCCCATTTCTTTGTTCCTCACTTCACCAGCCTGATGAGATTATTCCTGACACTCAATCCACATTTGTGCCAAATCAGGAGCTCATCAAATTATCACTCGACTTTTCACAAATTAAAACTCGTTCTGGTACCAAAAAAAATCCATCTTCTGTTTGTTTCATCTGAATTTAAAGACAAACTATGGATGATTTTTAAGTTGTCACACAGCCAAAAGTTGGACTGCGTGGTTTTTAAAATAATACAGTTCTTACCTCCATCATCACCCAGGTCAAAGTCAGAGGAGGAGTGGAAAGGATCTCCTGCAAAAAACATTAAGGTTATGCAAAATGTGCCTCAAACTTCAAGGACAGAGTTATTTCTTCTCTTTTCAAACAATGGCTTTTGTAAATCAGTTAAGATGTGAGATCAATCTGTGCGTCTTACAACCCATATACTTCATAATTATAGCAGACATGTAAAAAAGGATTTACACTTGAGCCTTCATCACCCAAAAGTCCCTCCATTGACAAACCCTCAATCGAGCTTTTTGGGGAGGGTGTAACAGTTCTACTCACCGCCAAGCTCCTTCTCAGGGGAAGAGAGAGGTGAAAGGTCAAAGGAGGGTCCTCCTGGTAAAGTGTGGCTGCCGTCTGTCAAGCTGAGGTAGGAGTAGGGGGCAGTGTTCGAGGGTAGGCCTTTACTGTACTTCTTTGGCAAATTATCATCTTCTCCAAAGTCCAGATCACTGTCACGATCTGAGAACCAACATGTTTCATCTCAGTGAATTCATACTCGGGCTGGACAGATTATCCTAGACAGACATATTTGATAGCTTTTTGTTATGGCTCTAATATTCCACTGCTTTCACACAGACTGCATGCTAAGAGTGCAGAACGGTGCAGCTCCATGATAAAGTTCACTCACACTCACTCACTACCTGTTTAAGCGTGACAGAATGATTCCAGTTCAGGAATGCTCAGTTTGTTTCCGTTTTAAATGAGGGACGTGTTTTAATTGGAGAGCTAAAACTAGATGTCAAGATGAAGTTGGGTGCACCGTGAAACTTTTCAGTCCCCTCTTAGCTGAGGTTATCACATCATGTAAGGTGTGTAATTATGTTTGTTGTGCACAGCTTTTCTTATACCACTCGCTGTGTTTGTAAAATGGATTTTCAATGCACACGTGCATCGTTTTGTTGAAGGGAATGGTTGGTACAACACATTTCTGGACTTTAAGTCCTCTGACGGGCGGTAAAAAGCACTTTCCTGTCCAAAGAAATTAGAATAAAGAACAAATACACTGAAGCCACAGCAATATTACAAATAGAGCAGCATTAGTGATAAACGCTATAGACCAGCTTGAGGCTTGAGTCAACTTAAAAATAAAAAAAACAAATAATTAAAAAACGGACAAATTTAGGACCAAAGTACTAACTATAAAATTAGTGAAGTCCTTCTTAAGACCAGGGTACATTTTCTCCTTTTTTAACTTGCACCTGGTAAGATGCAGGACATCTCTACTGCCAGAAGGTGGCATTAATGCACCCAGAAGCTGCACGTCACCGTTAAACAACAACTGGGCTACAGAAGATCCCGTCACTACCAGGTGCTGAATCAATGAAACACGAGTGGCATGGTGACACCAGATCTGCTACAAACAGGAGAAACGAGTAAAGCCAAGACAAAGCTCTGAGAGAAAACACCACTACAAGTCAGCAGCGCGCAGTGATTTGTGAGCAGTGTGGGACGAGGCTGCTTAACGTGATGGAGGATGCTGTCGACACGAGTCTGAGGCTGCCAAACGTGGGCCACAAAAAACTCATCTTACCTAACTGTTTTGTATCACCTGCATGAAACAACACAATATTCAGGCTGAGTTGAACAAAAATGAGCACAGCTTCAAGAGATCAAGTTGCTGAGATGGAAAAGAACTGTTTTCATGAACAGTGGGATGGCATTCTCTCCTTTCCCAAAGGATGAGCCAGAGTATGGTTTACTAAAGGAGGTAAAGGAAGCAGTGAAGCACCTTTCCTGAGGATCTGGAGTTCAAACAGCTCTTATTATGGCTGCAGCTATGATCCTTCTGGGTCATTTCGCTCAGCTAGAAACCTTTCCAAAAACGAAAAATGGACTCTGTTGCTCTCACTCTTTGCTCTGCCTCACCTCCTCTGGGACTCATCATCAGTATCTTGTGAACCATCTTCTCCACAGGGCCCAGTTTCTTCTTCCTCAGGTTGGCGCCGTTGGGACCCCGCAGGGCTGCAATACGTCGCTTCCCATCACATTTGAGGTCCGCCCATTTCTTCATGATCTGACGCACCTGACAGAACAGGAAACCTTTGAGGACTGCTGTGTGAGGAGATCCTGTAGATCCCATCCACAGCAACAGACGCTTCAAACCACTGTCAAAATATTTCAACCAACTGATCATTTAGGAAGCACAAACAGCAAAAATCTCTGACATCCTAAAGTGAATATTTTCAGGTTATGTGATGAATATGCTTTGGTCACATTTGTGGATTAATGTAGTGTAATATAGATTTTTATATCTGCTATGGATTTAATCCTCAAAGGCTTTATGTTCCAAGTATCTGTGTTCAGACAGCAGAAGGCAGCACAGCGTAGCGAGAGTCTGAAAACTGCTGATGCGGACCCTTTCCTGGTCATTGTTACACATTTCACACAAAGCTGAACTAAACAAACAAAGTGGTTCTCATTTTTTGTTTCCAAAATTGTCTACAAGAAAATCATTTTTGAACTTTGACTTTCTGTTATGTGGAAATCTTTTACATCTGAATAATTGATTCTTGTAAATGTTGTGCAGTGCAAACTTCCACCAAGGCAGCTCACTGAGCAGTATTTACTTTAAGTATTGGATTTTATATATATTCACTTTGGTTTCTTTGTTTTTTAGAAAATGTTGCCAGTACAAACAAAAGCAGCAGAATCTGCAGCAGAGTTTTAAAAATGAAAGACATGTTATGAAAATTTGACCTTGTAGAGGTCAGAGGTCCAAAGTAACGTGACATTTAGAATCCTACAGGCTGTCAGTACAAACAATAGCAGTTTTAAAATCACTCCTTATGGCAGGGGTGTCAAGCTCCAGGCCCCGAGGGCCAGTGTCCTGCAGGTTTTAGATGTGTCCCTGATCAAACACACCTGAATCAAATATAGAAGTCATTAGCAGGACTCTGGAGAACTTGACTGCATACTGAGGAGGTGACTCAGGTGTGTTGGATCAGGAACACATCTAAAACCTGTGGGACCTGAAGACCTCGATGGATGTGAGGCAAATTTAACACGACCCCTACACTCTACACCCCTACAATATTTTATTAGAATTCATTCAACTTTTAGAGCTATCGTGTTTGTAAATAATGCAGAAAATATTAATCTATTAAAGACAGATCAGCCTCTTCCTGATCTGTTTACAACAGCTCCAACTTTCTAAATCTTCTTGAACAAACCTCTCTGTGATTCTCTCCCAGACTGTTGATCCGATTGGTGATTTCAGCCCACGTCTGTTTCTTGGCTTCAGCCGACACACCTTGGTTAAACTTCCCTACAGAGAGAAAGATCAGTTTTAATCTGGGTGATGTGAGAGAAATCAGTCTCAAAAGTCTCACTGTGGTATTTTGATGTCTCACATGCGCCCTCTGCTGGTAAGGATCTTTAAAAGCACACTAAATCCACTGGAACTGCCACCACTCACTTTATCCGCCAAGCTCGGCACAGAGTCAGCATACTATTTTGTTTAAGACAGCCCACTAAAATAACCTGTGACTTCACAATAAAGTGTTACGTTTGACATCTGAGGCTGTACTTTGCTTTACGTTCACCAGCCACATGAACTAAACATCGTTAAAACAAGGTGCTCCTCTTTAAGTATTTTAACTGTCAAGTAATGGATTGAGTTGGACGGATTGAGTCCTGCAGCTGGCAGGCCTTAACTGCTGAGCTCACGATAGCAGCATCAGAAGCAGTTCTCCACCTGCTGCCAGTTCCGGTGGGAGCTGCAGCAGGTGGAGAACGGTCACCAAATGCAGTCCAAGGTGGTGAAGCTGGAGTCCATCAGTCCATATGACGAGAGATTTGAGCCGCTCAATGACTGAACACCACCACAACACCAACTTGACCAATGAGCCAGTAACTACTGAAATACCAGATGAGAAGGGCCAGGGCTAATAGGTTAGCAGGGATGGTGTAGTTCTCTTGGATGAATAAATAAATATAGCAGCCGTCCATTTTTTCCTAGTTATCTAGGTCTGGGCTGGAGGACAGAAGTCTAAGTGGCCTAGAGGGGAAGAAGCAGATTCATCACCTAGAAGACCCTGGTTCAAATCCCCAGGCTGGCATCACTGTGGGCCCCTGAACAAGGCCCTAACCCCCCAGGTTGTTCCCTGGGTGCTTTCTAGCTGCCCCCTGCTCTGCTATGTACTACATTGTCTATGTGTGATGGGGCAAATGCATTCACTGCATGTAAATGTGTGTGACAAATAAAGCTCTTTATTATTATTATTAAGTAGAGGTGTCCAGCACAGATCGTGATCATGGGTGAGGGTACAATTCTAGATCAGCCAGTCAAGCCACAGCTTCACTTACAAGCTCAGCTTTCTCTTCACAGACCAGTCCATCATTTGTATTCCTGCACGCTGCACCCATCCATGTCAATCTCCCACTACAGCCTTCCCTCACTCCAGACCAAGGCTCCACGTAAAAATGTGTCACTTGATATGCTTGTGTGGGCATTACTTTACCAAAGCTTAAAGCCCTGCATTGAATCCTCACAGATTCTGAGCTGCAGTGGGCGCCGTTTGCATAGATGTTGTGCATTGGTGTGTCTCCACTGCTCTGAACTCACAAGCGAAACTGAGCCCACTGGATTAGGAGCTGATAAATATTGCACAGATACTTCAGAAGAGACAGTCTGAATATGGACTGTCATTAAGAGACTCAGAGGTTTTAGTTTGTTATTAAGGACTGAAGAACCTGTGTTAGAGAATACTTGGTTCTCTAAAGGTTAAAGGCCAGTGGACAGAAACAACCCTGAAATAGGAACCACTTTAGAACCATTAGAAAGGTATCATATTATTTTAATACAATGATCTGCTGTCAAGCCAAATCCACCATCTGGCCTTTCAGTGTGGAGTTTGTACATTCTTGCATGCAGGCTCCAGACCCCCGCGAGCCTCAGTTGGTTAAGGGAGGGAGGGAGGGATGGATGGAATGTCAGACATTGGTTTCTGGAATTATTACGGATGTTACTCTGACACAGCACCCATCTAAACATCACTGCAGACCAAACACATATTTTATTACAAACAGCTGGCCGAAGATTTTTCTCCTAAAGAAATAAAAATCATCTGCTTTTCTATCCTTACTCACTGAGGATGATGTATCTGTTCCTCTTCACCTCCTCCAGCAGCAGTTTGACCTCGGTGAAGGAGAACCTTGGTTTGGCTTTCAATCCTCCTTTTACTCCTCCCAACTTCAGCTCCTCATCTTCCTCATGCCATGTGGCTGACATGGCTCCACCACCGCTTCAGACCGCCCACTAAAACAGAGACCGTGTCTAAATTCACCGCCCTCCACGACTAGCCAATCTTGATCCAGTCGCCAGTTGGGACTAGTGATTCCTGGCTGACTGCACAGGACCTGCAAAAAGAGAAGAGCAGGAAAGACGAAGGAGAAACCCATGAAAGTGAAGCAATACAGAGGCAATAGTGTCACAAGATTAATTATAAGTAGGCAGAAATAACAACTGTTCATTAAGCATGCCAAGTATTTCACTCTATTTGAAAACTATCACGTATTACACTAAATAAGTTCCTTAATAAGCTTTTATGCAGTTTAATCTCAAGTTTCCTGCTTTTAATTTTAAACAAAATAGCTTTTTATATAAATTTTTCTGGGGTTTTATAGAGGATAAATTCTTGAGTACATTTTGAATAATTTGGATGCTGATTTGCTGATTGTGTGACAACAATTTTAAGCGTCTCTAACAAAGTAAAAATGCTGGCCGTATTTACTGCAGATTAAATGACAGTTAATGAAGACATTCAGAGATTATGCAGCAAGCATCACCGTGTTTCCCACGTGCAGTCTTCACTTGGCTGGGCCGTCCAGATGTAGAGTTTTTTGGGGGTTTATATGGAGATAACAATGCAATTTATTTGCTACTGAATAGTCTCCCAGCCCTCGCTCCTCCTCTGAATATTCAGTCATTGCTAACCAGCTAGTTTTGGTGCTTCCTGTCTCGTGTTTTCCTGCACTGTGATGGAGTTCAGCAGGTCTCTCCCCCCAGATCAGACCGACTCAAACTACTGTCTTCGACCGCTGGCGGAGCGACAACAGTACCATTCCTCTTATCTACGTATATTAATGGCCAACCAAGTATACCTGCAGACTCTTTCTGAAGTATAGCGTGGGAATGGACTGAGTGAAGATGTCGCTACTTAGAGAATCTGTACACCTCTGTGGTGTGAAATCCCTGCAGGTTCCTTAAGTGTAATATTTAATACCACAAGCTACCAATCACAGCCGTGGAGATCATTCTTCTACAGAAAGACAGCTAACTATATATTTTCTTTCCTAACATGAGTTCTTGTGGCATAAATACATCCACTTATGCAAAGACTTTTTAATAATTAATATAAAATATGGTGTTTTTGTCACCCCATGGATCATCCTATTCAACACATGGTGGCAGCATAAAAAACATCCTGTAAGTGATTTGCAGTTTTCTCCACACCGTTGAATAAATGCAAGCTTCTTGACGACACGCTTCCAATAGCAAAAATGAAGCATGTGCCCTTACTGACCGACACTTTCAATGTACCTGCAACTCACAATGTACTAGAGTAACAAAGATGAGTGCACAAAAATCCTTCTACAGACTTAAAAATGGATCTAAACAAAACTGTTCCCACCTATGATGCAAATCACATTCAAATTTAGTGACGATTAACAAAAATAAATAATAATAATATAATAATAATAATAATGAATGTCACTATCGCCTCCTTTCAAGGAACTGATTTTCATTTTGTTGTCCGTGTTGGGAATCAAAGTGTTGCACACGTGCACAAAGTCTGCATGTCTCACTTTAAACCTGAATCATAAATGGGCATGAAAGTGCAGATTTCAAGAGAAATCATCTGCAGTGTTGGCCGAGAACAGCTGGCGTTTCTTTAGCTTGTGTCCCTCTGCTGCCCCCTCCTGGCTGGATTTTGACAGACACTGTTGTGATTGGCTGTCCATCTTCACCAAACCACTAAATTCTCTTACACTTTTTCTGCTTTCTGAAGAGACCATGTTCCAAAATGTTATTCGTTCATAAATGCCTTCTATAGTGTTACATCAGCACACACATTATGTATATTCAATCATCATCAACTGGTAACAATAATGAGCAAATATGTTAGTTTTCTTTCTCAAAACGTTTTTAGTTACTTTGTTTCCTTTGGACGAACTGTTGACGTCACAGAACAATAACACGCTCCACGCACGGAACGCGCACGTGGAGCGTATTAACGTTCTAGAACTCATTAAATAACCGATAAATAAACATTGCGTTCTGTCCGGACACGTGGCCCGTGGGAGCCAATCAGCTGCGCCCCTGCTGTGTCTTTGTTGGGCTCATATTCCTGCCTGATGGTTCACGGGGAGCTGCCCACGGCCGACTCTGCCGTGTCCGTTAGCTGCGTGGGGCTGACCCGTCTCTGCGTTAAAACGACAAAACGTGTAAATTCCGTGACTTTCCGTAATCGCGAGTGGGATTATCATGGGCATTAAACGCGGAACTACGTGCGGCATTTTTGCGCCGTACCAAGCACGGCTACGCGACTCTCGGTGGCCGAGCTGGAGGACGAAATGCCTGCTAGCTCTGGCGCTGCGATCTTTTATTTCGCACCGTAGCTTTGTACGGTTTTTGTGCTGAAACGCCGCCGGTTCGGGTTGTTGCTGCGAATTAATCGTGATGTGCAGTGTAAAAAAAAAAAAGCTGAATATGCAGTAAATAATTACCAGGAAAATGGCGCTGTTCTCCCCTCCTTCCTCCGTGGTTCTCCCGAAAGTTCGGAGTGACGAGAACAACCGAATTGCGCAGACTCCATTCACGCAGCGCGTGTGGGTTTTTTTTCCTTCTTCTTCCTTGAACGCGCAACATTTTTAGGCCGCCGCGCGCCCCCATGTGCCACAAACACACCATGCACCGGTCACTCGTTCCCAAACACATCCGTCACGAAACTCACGAACTCTGTACGTGGAAAAGCTGTGAATATTTAATGAAAGTGTTGATGAGCGTCCCCACGACAGCCCCTCCTCCTCCCACTGCTCCACGTAGTTAATTAGTCCAAAAGCCACGCACGCCAGATTCCTGCGCACATTTTTTTTATTCATGACGTTCATATTTTAACATTGTATCAAAGCAAACACACATAAGTGATCCTGACTTGTAGTAGTTAGCTTGTAGCTGCGCACATGAAGGCCCTTTTAGGTCAGCAAAGGTCAGCATTATCTGTGCTGCTGTTTTTCTGCTGTATTACTCACCAGCACCCAATTAAACTAATAACTTCTAAATTCCAAAATGACTCAATGAACGCAGCGCATGACGTGCAAGCTTAGCAGCCAATTAAACTGCAGCACAGGTTGACTTACAAGATTTTACCAATTAGCTAACTTTACAAACACAAAAAGCACTCCTTGCAAATAATTTCCAGCAAATGCTGTTACAGTGACAGTGTCAGCAGCTCCTTGATGAGAACAACGAGTAGTGGGATCATAAAACACCATCAAGTCATCGTCATTGCGTTTCACCACCATTTTATGTCGTGATGGAGAAGCAGGAAGATGGGAGGCCATGAAGCGTGCATGTTCCGCGTTCGCCCGCTTGGTGTCGCCAGAGATCCTCCTTTCTGGGTAAATACGTGTTTCCTTCTTCTGGGCAATACCCAGCTGTGTCTACAGAGGGCGCCATCAGACACGTGTTTCATCCACAGTGGAAGATTTAGAGAAAGTGGAAGAGCAGGGTTGTACAACTTTGGAATGAAGCGGTGGGGTTTCTGGATGGTGTGCTCCACAGATGCCGTTATTCCCCTTTCTGTGCGGGAGATGGAAAAGGCGACTTATGGGCTCAAGATTCACAACGCCTCAGCCCAGGGAGAGCCGCTCTTCACACAAATTGACATATTTATGCTCTATGCTGCTGCTGGTGGTGGTGATGGGGCTGCTGCAGTGACCCACTTTCTCCACAGGGACCATTAAAGGTCCCCATGAGCTAAGGGGAGCCACACTGAGGGGTAACACAGAGTGTAAAATGTTGATCGCAGAGAAATTCCCATTTAAAAAAAAAAAAAATTTAATCATAGGTCACATTATAAACAAGTCAACAAAACTACGACTTCCAATGAGAATATTTTATAAGTAAACAGGAGTGTTAAAACACACGTTAAGAGATAAAGAACTCCACTTTTAACCGAAAACTAGCAATAATGGACGTATGGCCCCTACACGAGTTTTACAGGATATTTCACGGTGAAAAGTGAGAAATGCAAGGCTTAAAATAACAACGTCAGCACATTGGCACAGCACGCACAAGCATAGTTGAGTAGAAAAAGGCTGGAGGAGCTCCTATCGTTTCATGAGGTTGTTAGCCTTCTGGTTGGCAGCGCTGATGCGGGTTACGTTGAGATTAGCCTGCAAAGGGAGGGGGGGCAAAAAGAAAGAAAAGGGAAGCATCAACAAAAATCTGGCAGGCAGGCACAACCAGCTGAGATCTCCATCTGTCTTTAGCTTTCAGGTTGGCTTTAATGCACAGGATAATCAAATGAAGCCCTTCTAAAGCAGGAAGTGCAAGCTTTGCCATCCAGCAGCACAATGTGGGGTAAATACAATCAGACAATTGGGTCTGAGAATAAACTATTAATGGTTATCAGCTTTTCTGTTCATGGAAGAAAAGATCTTTACGCAGCTGTTACCACATGCTCCAGTACATCTCTGACTCAAAGGCAAGAGCAGCTACTGCTTCTGTCACATTATTGATTTTATTCATCTCCCTGTTCAGGTCCTTCTGTCTCTTTCCTAAGAGAGCTCAGTCTGAAAGTGAAGTGATTTGGTGACATGTTCTCGGGTGTGGGTTTGGTGAAAGTCCAGAGCTGTCTGGAACATCCCAAAGGAGAAGCTTTTATGTAACGTTCTCTAGTTTTGTCAAATTTGTATCTTCAGTGTGCAGAACATCCACCAGCTCTAACCCTGACCTGGTGGATGTTCAGAGGTTACCTTCAGAAACCTTACCTGTTGAGGTAATTAAAAATCAGTGGGATCAGTGAAACCCACGGGAACAGCCATGAGTTACCAAAATCTTGTTGTTAAGCCTCAGGTTGAGTGTGTGAACCGTCACCTTTGAAGGGTGAAAGTTGCAGTTGGGTTTCTCTGACATACGGTGCAGGACAGCGGTACCTTTCCCTGTATGCGGACGATCTGGGTGTTCTGGGTCTCGAGCTCATTGCCGATGTCCAGGGCCATGCTCTTCAGATTTCCAAGGATGCTGCCCACGTGAGCCAGGTTCTCCTCCATCTCGTCCTCACGGGCATCATTAGTCACCCTGACACCGGAGCAGGAGAACATAAACACTGTAAAGATATATGTACATTTTTGTGTGTGTGTGTCTGCGTTTGACCAGCTGCCTGTGCGTGATGACTGGCAGTATTACATGTCAGGCTGCTGTAAAGAAGAGCAAACACACAGACTCACACTCACTGCGTGTGCAGCTGCCTCCTCTCAGCACACACAATAACACACTCTATTAACTCCTGTGTATCACCCTCTCGCTACCTTCGTATGTATCCTCCGCTCATGATCATCTGCTCTCTCTCATCCACAACTCGAGACGATGGCGGCTGATTGGATACGACACCATCCTGACTGGAGGCTCCGCCCCAAACTGCCTTGTATGCCCCACTCTCCTCAAAAGCCTTGAGTCTGGGAGAAAAGGGACAATGACCACATGGATGTCTATTTTATTGGGTTAAGCCTGCCAAGTATGAAACATGAGAACCAGAGTGTACCCATACTGAGCCTGCAGCTGCAGTATGGGTACACCAAGGGTTCATTTATACCATAAATATGACAAATATGACGCTGGACTACTCCAACTAAAAATCAGAGCAGCAAAGCAAGGCAGCAACAAACGCTCATAGCAACTAATCAACCAAATCTGGAGAGTTTGCTTCTGTTGATGCCTCTGAAAATAAGTCTTTTCTTCAAATTGTGGTGTGGCCAAAATAACCAATACATTTTTACTTTTTACAGATAGAGTTCCATAACTTTATGACAACATACTTACCTCAAAATAAACAGACAAAACACACACAGACACACACGCACATGCCACACACACACCTTCACCTACTTATCACAGGTGCAGAGACCACAGCACTTGCCCAGGTCAGTCAGGTTTTTCTCTGCCTCCCTCATATCAGAGTTGATCTGATCCAAACCCTCCTCTACTCGCTCCAACTGCTCTATGAGAGGAGGCGGCGGAGCAGGATGAAGGGAGAGCAAAGGTGAAAGAGAAAAGTTGTTGCAGGCGAAGGAGACGCAAAAAGGAGCGAAAGGTGACAGAACACAGGAAAGAATGGGTGGGATAAGAGGAAGGTTGAAAGTAACACAGGTAGGATGGAGGAAGGTAGAAAAAAACACCAAAAATGACAAAAAAAAAACAATATTTCCACACGGCTGCATGTACCAGCTACCAGCAACCCAACGTGAACTCTAGAAACAAAAACAGTACGAGCAAACCACAAATGCACAAATCACTTGGCACTAACTATTGCAACATACGTGAGCTGACATGCCAGCTGACACCCTCTGACCTCAGTGCCCACCTCCATTAGGTTTTTGTCTCAGGTGTAATGAAGAGTGCCATGACCATGTTTCTGTTTCTGCATGCGCGCTTCTTTTGTTTCCATTGTGTGATTCTAAATGCTACTTTATTCTTTTTTACTTGTTATTCCATTCATCCAAATGAGGGCATATGCAGTTAAACACCTTTTTATCACGGAAAAACTGCTTTAATATCATTAGTTCATTTTAAAAGTTTTCATTGATCTCTATTAGATAAAGTTCACCCATTATTGCTTGGTTCCAATAAAATAATTCATCTTAGCAGGGCTTTCAAATTATGCGCATTTTCCACCTACTCCACCACTTTGCGCCGTCTACTTTTTAATTTTCCTAAAAAAAAAATTTTGGGCCATCCGCCGTCTCCATTTTTAGCGCCATGTGGACGCACGCAGCAAAAATTACGTTCTTTCAATCTGAGCCATTTGATTGGTTCACGACTGCCATGTGACTACTGATATCGTCTGCTGCCGTAATGGCTTCTCATGCACGTAAGAGAAATAAGAGAAAAGAGCAGCCGTCACAAGTGGCCGCCAGGCGTGGGGACCAGATGATCGGGCTTAAGAAATGGTTCAAGCCCACATCTGAGGATAAAGTAAGTAATCGAGGTGCACATGAACAATGTCAAGAATAGAACTCTAATGATCAGATGAGAGAAAGGTCGCCGGCCTCGTGAGCGTCTGCAGGATTTGATGATGAATTTCATAGCCGACTTCATTCAGGGGCAAGTTTGACAATAAAATAATGTGCATTAGCATAGCTAACCCTAAATTTTAAATAAAATTATTTAAAATTAAACCATAATATTGTTGAGATGCATTGCATATAATGGTTTGTGAACACATCGGCCGCGGCATTTCTTCCTTTCATAGCAGAAGTTGTTCCTTTATAGTAACTTTGATGTATTTATGGGAGTACTGAATGAAAGTCTTTGAAAAGTAGTACAATTTAGGGGATAGTACTCATAAAAGCGAAAACAGATTGGGAAAGTGAAGAATTTCAGGACAGAAAAATCCAATGTCCTAGGCCATAGGTGTCAAAGAGTGGCCCGCGGGCCAAATTTGGCCCGCAGTGTAATTATATTTGACCCATGAAGCCATACCAGCTGGAGCTGGCCCGCCAGTATTATCCACAGTATTCTTACCCCTAATTCATAGTGGAACCGGTATTTTACTTGCGCTCGCACTGTTGTTTAGGGGTTACACACTTACTGTTCATTTAAACATTTTTACACTGCAGTTTCTTTTACCTGGCATAAATGGTACCGCACTGGAGGTGGATGTTTTAAAAAGCAGCGAGGACAATTCAGTAACAGTGCCTCACCCTGTACTTCCCACTGACTGGGTAGATGACATAAAATTATGGCCTGAAGTTAGCTGCATTGACATCAATTGCCTTGTTTTTTCAGAAGGTGCTGATGGTGAGGAATTACATGATTATAAGAGCACCGAGGCGCATAATTAACTTGAAACCAATAAAATCGATAAAGTAAGCACTAAGCGCTAAGCAGTTAGCATGGGGCATGCTAAGGGAAAGTGGAGACAGTCGGCTGTTCCGGTATCATCTGATTAGGATAATTATGTAGTGATGTGGGAGCTATTCTGTGGAAGGTATATCAGAATGTTACGATCACTGAAACAGAAACACTGGACTGGTCGAAGCGCAGCGGTCATCTTGCTAACTGCTACATGATTACATGTGGAAGCCACGCATTGTTAACGCTTTACAGTAGTATTAAGCTTTGCTTGTTCCATATTCAGTTTTCAAGCATAACTAGCAAAGGCCCATATGAAAAGGTTCATTGTTATATCTGGATGGGGGTGACGCCTATGGATGACAGCAAAGGTCTCGGTCATAAGGTGCCTGCTACTTTGGCATGCCGTGCTACTCCAAAACAATTTGAAAACCCTGCATCTTTTAAGTTTTTTTTTCTCTATAAATTAGATTTTTCTGATCCTCTGAGCCAGAAATCTCTCAAC
>VUQK01043290.1:4813-19013 GCA_015106715.1 Bujurquina vittata | reverse complement strand
CGACAGGCTGGAGACCTGTCCAGGGTGTACCCTGCCTCTCGCCCTATGTCAGCTGGGATAGGCTCCAGCCCCCCTGTGACCCTGAAAAGGATAAGCAGAAGCGAATGGATGGATGATGACTATGCATTCACTATATTGCAGCTCCTGACTCCCTGAAGGGAGAAACAACAAGAAAAAATAATAAACCTGAAACGAAAAAGATCGTTCCACCGTCCACTAGCTATAATGGAATTTGAGTATTGGTCCAGTCTGCACAACAGAGGCAGCGAGGTCTGGCACCATTCCCCATCAGTTTGCTAACTTTGTCTTTCTGAGCTGTTACATCAAACTACAGCTGTGTCCATGTTGGTTGACTTGGTTTCAGTATTGTGCTCTGGTTGTTGATTCACTGGTAGAACATACAGTACGTCCTTGGAGTGCCATCTCATGCGTCTCATCCATTAATAGGGTGAGATCTCTTATCATACAGATTTTTAGCAAGAAATGTATTGCAGTCAGATACTGATTTTATACTTTGATCTCCCTTCTGTCTCTCAAAAATGATACCTACCTACCTAGCTACCTACTACCCTCCGCTGGTAAGAAAACACGCTTGTGTTCCATCACACCATTTGTTGTAGCTGTTTCAGCTCATACAATGTGTGGCTATGATGCTGTTCTGGGAACCTTTAATGTCCCTGCTGACGCAGAACAACTGCTGAATGCATTTGCTTCCTCTCATAATCATCTCAATAGTTAAAGCACTTCACTCCATCTCGTTAGACTATTTTGTCTCCTTGAGCACAGGAAAGAGCTGGTTGGAGAACCACTTACCCGCTAGTTAACAGTGTTATGGGGCTCAGTGTATTTCCATGGAGAGAAGAAGAAGGAAGGGATATTGTTTTATCATAAGTACAGGGGTATAAAATATGTGAAATGTGATCATTCGCATAGCTGTGATTTTGACCGGAGCAAAAAATTGTGGTTTGTTTAATTAAAACCAAGGTGTGTTCTATCAATGAGAATTTGAGTTTTTAATGATCGAGTCACATCAATGGACACTGACAGAATTAGAGGCTTTAACAAACACAGTTATATATCTCTTCACCTCTCAGCACCTCTCGATGTTACTAAAGAATAGCTGTGCTTTCATCACTGTCAATCACCCCCCCCCCTTAAAAAAACAGAGCTGTTGTGAGCACAGTTTTAAATCTAATATTAAAGCTATATTATTTTTTTTATGTACAGTCATGTACATCATGACTCTTCTTCAACAAGTGCAACTTTGTTGCAAACACCAGAGCCAGAACAAAGAATTGTAGAATTAATTAGTAGACAGGACCTCGGCTCCCAAATGCAGTTCTGTGTGATATTGTGGAAACTGTTAAATCCACCCACTGTACTGTAAATAGCATCAAAACTTCTTTTTCTTTTAAAACTTTTCCTGTTTTGTATATTTTAGGGACTTAGGATTACCACATTTCTTTTGTTTGGCTGGTTTTTGTAATGTAACTGATTCTGTTTGTTATATAGGCCTTGAGTTAGGAAGGATTAACGTGCTTTCAGTTATTTCAGTTAATTAAAGGGGACATTTCCACTATATTTATATGCTTTACGGATGCAACTTTATACCATTAGCTGATAACATGCTGCCCCCTTACCCAAAGGCCATTTCTGGCTCCAAAAACCCATCGTGGTGGTCTGTGGTCAAAAATGTGCATCCTTTACCTTAAAACCAGAAGTGTTCACCAAGGAAGAGAGTGCTCCAAAATCCTTGGCAGTGTTTAGGCCGTCTCAATGTATTCTGAATCTTCATGTAGTCACTGACTCTCTGTGATGGTCTGACCCCTGCAGAGCTCTGCTCTCAACATCTGTCGTAGAACTCTCCATTCATCTTGTTCCCGACGATAGTTATTCATGTCTCTGGCTGTGTTTTTTGGCTATGCTGCCTTGCTGCCGAATGAATTTGGGACTCCCTGATGGGATTTTTGTAAATCTGAAGTAAGCAAGGTCCAATACAGAGAAACTTTCCAGTCTAGGATGTGCTTTTTAACTGTCATGCGAGGCTTTTGTCATTGAAAATATATTTCTAGAAAAGAGTGGGAACACTGTATTAATAAAACATCAAATATGTTGTTTTCACTAAGCAACTGTAGGAGGTGTGGGGCTACTGACTGTGGGCAGGCAATGGTAGATGGCATCAATACGCTTACATTGTGACATGCTAAGTCACAGTTGTGAGGTAACTAGAGGAAGAATCATTTTTTGTTTTGTTCAAAGAGTAGTTATGTGTGATTGCCTTTCTCACGTTGTATCCTTCTTTACAGACAAAACCCAGTGAGAAAAAAAGGTTTTGAAATTAAATGCACGTATCAAAGACTGGCAGAACAGTTAAAATCATCCTGGATCGAAATGTTTTTCAAAGATAAAATTAATCTCATCAGCAACACTCGCAGCTTCTGTTTGTAGGGAATTTTAAAAAAATGACACAAACAGATGCTCAGACGTTTTTCTGATTTGAAATTTGCCCAGTGCCCCGTTAAAACTCATTTTCTCATGCACCTAGGGACCTTTTTCATATGCTATTTTTACATCACTCTCTTGAAGTCCCATTATTTTGGTCTTTAATATAATTATTAAGGTTTTTACATTGGAAAAAGAGAAGAAAAACAAAAACCACAACAGCAAACCAACCCTCACCAACAAACAGCCAACATCCCCGTAAACACCGTCACCTACAATGTATGTAACAAAAGATTACCGCTCTACAAACACCAATGTCAAGTTTTATCGATCCACACTTGTGTGAAACCTATTGAGAGCCTCTCATCACATATCTGATCTTCTCCAGTTTTAAGTTAAGCAGTACATGTTTTACCCATTGTGATACTGTGGGTGGGGCAGCGTCCTTCCATTTAAAAAGAATTAGGCGCCGTGCTAGCAAAGTTGAAAAAAGCAACGACCTTTTGACCCCCTGTAGGTAAACCCAATCCCTCGGGGGTGACCCCGAAAAGAGAGTAATAGACTCTGGGGTTAGAAGCGGTACGGTTAAGAGGTAGAGGTAGAGATGCACCAATCAAGCCTGGCAATGACAAAGGGGTGCAGAGGAGCTTTTCCAACTCCACCCAAACAGGACCACCATCATTGGAGCTGTAGTGCACCCAGAAGGACAGACAACACAGATTACACGCCCAATATTAGTGCCGAATATTGGGGAGAGCCAGACCTCCATCTTGCTTTGATTTTTGCAAGTGGGCTTTCTTTAAGCGAGACTTTTTACAAGTCCAAAGGCATGTCACGATGGCCGAATCTAGTTTTTTGAAATAAGCACCTGGAATAAAAACAGGGAGGCATTGAAAGAGGTATATGAATCTAGGGAGAACTGACATCTTGATCGTATTCACTCTTCCCACCAGAGAGAGAGGAAGTACTGACCACTTAGTTAAGTCACGCTGGGCCTCAATGAGCAGCTTGTCAGAGTTATTATTTTAACGGTCATCAAAAGTCTTAGTTATGGTAGATAAGCAAAGCTATGAATAATTATCTTAAAAGGCATACTACTTGTGATATGATCTAAGTTATTTACATTCAGAGGCAAAAGCTCGCTCTTGTGCACGTTTACTTTATAACCGGAGAGTTCTCCAAACCGAGAAAGAAGAGTTGAGATGTGAGGACTGGTCGGTTCCGGCTCAGACACAAATAACCAAAGATCGTCAGGATAAAGAGAGTGTTTACTATTTCTATTTCACTATTAAGTAATGATATCGGCCTGTAAGACAAACAGTCTGTGGGGTCTTTGTCTTTTTTCAGCAGCTTGATTTAGAGTGGAAGGAAGGGACACATTTGCCAGAATTGGAGCTAACTGCCTAGCAAATGCTGCATGAAACTCCCTTGGCAGGCCATATGGACCAGGGGATTTCTGGGGTCGCAATAGTTTAATTGCCCCTCCAATCTCCTGCTGTGATATAGGTGCATCCAAGGCATCAGCCTGGCTCGGTGTTAGTGTTGGTACGGGCAAATGTCCGAAAAAATTCTGCAAAAGATGGGGATTGCAGCGATTATCAGAACTGAATAATTGGTTGTAATAGCGTTGAAAAGCCTCATTAATTCTTTGCTGGTCCGTAATATTACCAACATCCTGAGATGTTACCCCACCAATTGTCAGTCTGGCCCTTGCACCCTTTAGTTGTCTTGCTAAAACCTCCCCAGCCTTAGCCCCATGATCATATCCGTTACGTCTATTTTTCAAGAGTAAGTATTCTACCGACTGAGATGTAATTAGAATGTGTTCTGCGCTAAGCTTCAGGCGTTCTTTGTACAGCTGTTGGGGTGGAGCTTGCACATTCCTACCATCTAAGTTTGCAATTTGATTCTCTAGATCCATTTGCTTGGACATAGATTCCCTTCTCTTTTCAAAGGATATTACCTGACCTCATATATATGCCTAAAGGGCCTCCCAGACAGTTGAAACTGAGACATCTGGAGTCATGTTAAGAACACGGAGATCTGGTCCGACATAAATTTAACAAAGCTCTCATCAGACAACAGGAGGGAATTAAATCTCCGATGTTTTCTGTGGGCTCCTGCTTCAGATATACTGAATTCGAGTAGGAGAGGGGCATGGTCGGAGACCCCTATGGGTTGATATTCGCATTTCTGCACATATGAAGTTAGATTATTGTCAATAATGAGAAATCCTGTGGGTGCAGAAAACGCCAAACATCCAATATACCATATTCTGAAAGAAATGACTTCATATACTGTAGGATGCTGATTTGGACGTGGCATAGCCTGGCTTAACAGATGACCTATACAACCCAGGATTTAAGCATAAATTAAAATCTCCTCCCATAATCAGCAGATGTGAATCCAGATGTGGGAGCATTTTAACAAGATGAGAGAAGAATTGCGGGTCATTGAAGTTTGGGGCATTAACTAACATCACATTCAAGTTGTTAAGTTTCCCGGTTACTATAATATACCGTCCATTAGAATCAGCAATAGTTGCTGATGGGATAAAGGATATATTTTTATTAATAAGTACTGCGACTCCTCTAGCTTTACCTTGAAAAGCTGAATGGAAAAGCTGCCCCACCCACCCACATTTTAAACGGACATTATATCGTTTATTGAGATGGGTTTCTTGAAGGAATGCAATCCCTGCACCTAAATTTTTCACATGTGTGAGGGCTTTTTTCCTTTTAACGGGATGGTTCAGGCGCTTAACATTCCAGGTAATAATCTTACATTTACCTGTCATTGCCCAGGGTAGGGAAGAATATGCAGAACAGAAGATGACAAAATGGCAGGGCAATACACAGATATATTCTGGTTGAGCAAAAAGAAAAGAGAAAAAACACATCATAGTGAGGGTAAAAACCCACCCTACCCATAACCCCGAGGTGAAAATAGCTGCTAAAACAAACAGCACACCTGCCTTCTCTAGCTGTAACGCCTCCATACTAAACCTCACTAAATGGAACCCTCAAACCCACAAAACAGGCAGCATTAAACGTACATAAGCCCACCAATCCCTGAATTACAACAGCCTCATTAATTCAAAAGTTCGTTCAGCATCTAAGGGTTCTGTAACCCACGCACCTCAAAAGTAACCAGCTAAGAGGAGCTGCTCGAGGCCAGAATAAATTTCTCGGCATCAGCCAGGAAGCCGAGCATTATACGGGTAACGTCTGTGCTGGTGATCCGAAGTCTTGCTGGATACATCAGCGCAGGTTTCAGGCCCATTTTATACAACAAGGCCATTGCCGATCTGTATTCTTTTCTTTGTTTAGCCACTTCTGGGGTATAATCATCGTAAATCCTGAAGGAGTTGTTTTCATACGTCAGATTCCCTCTTTTCCGGGCTTCCCGAATCACCAACTCCTTGTGTTGATAGTGGTGGAAGCAGATTATAACAGGCCGCGGCCTGTCCCTTGGGCCCGGTTTGGGCACCACGCTGCGGTGGGCACGGTCCAGCTCCGGTGCAGAAGGGACAATTGGGAAAAGAACTTGCTTTGGTACGGCCCTTCAATGTTCTCGGGCAGGCCAACGAGGCGTACATTGCTTCTCTGTCTTCGCCCCTCCAGGTCATTTGGCTTAGTGTTAAGCTTATTGTCGTCGGACCTCATCTCCTCGCATCTCTCGACTTCTTCCAGTCGCTGGAAGTCCCATTATTTTGCGTACTGTTGCCTCTCTGATGGACATCATCTCCACCTGTGTGTCAAACAGCAACCTTTCAAGTTCATATTGTTTTCAGCTGAGAAGTGCAGTGAGTTTGGGCAACAGTGAGCGAGAATTGGGTTTTTTTTTCCCTTTTTTTCTTTTTGGTAGCCAAAAAAACGGTTCTGATCTTTTCCTCCATACTGTATGTTCTCCCTCAGATGCCTCGGGATGTTACAGTATAATTCGGCAGTGACAGTCTGACCCGGGGGGACCGATTGTCATCACCATCCATGATCCTCCAGACTGGGAGCCAACGTCACTGACTCACCTCACAAATGCACTTCTGGAAAAATGGTGACAAATGACCATAAACACTCCTAAATCTTGTTTTAAGCCTTCCCAGAAGTTATAAAAGTTTTGCCTCAGTGCTGAAGCCAACATATTTCAAAAGGCACTGCAATTGTTTGATTAGTTCTTTGGGCTTGTTATTTTTTCTGTTAGTAGACCAGAAGTTCTAGTAACAGTCAGTTTTTTTTCCAGCAGAACTGAACAACCTTTTTGCAGACTTGCTAATTCTATAGCTTATATATTATATCTCATCCCACTGTTTCCCCCTCAGCTGACATTCGCTGCTGTTTTATGGGTGTATTTTTAATGTTGGGACCAACGAGGAACAATTTTTACTCTGAAGGCAAAAAATCTTCATTGCTGGTTTGTGTCGTAGGTCTCTAAGATACACTGGACAGTGTTTATAGGCATACGGTAAAGGGACTGGTTCTCATATAGTGCTTTTCTACTCTGACCGAGCACTCAAAGCACTTATACAACACGTTTGCATTCACCCATTCATAGAAGCACTTCCATGTGTAACTAAGCATTCAAACACATTCATACTCCAACGCTTGCGTCAGAGAGCAACTTGGGGTTCAGTGTCTTGCCCAAGGATACTGTGGCATGCAGCCCTGAGGAGCCAGGAATCGAACCCCCAACATTTCAATTGGTAGGTGACCTGCTCTACCCACTTGTCTCATTCAAACTACAGCCACAGACACAATCTGTGAGCAACCAAAGCAATCACAAGGAGCTTTTTTCCAACCAGGGAATTCACATCTTGCTTACTGATACAGTGATGCAGCGGATACCGTACTCTTTTCTCTGAAAACTTATAACTAATCGGATGTAAATAATGGTAGGCTTGATAGAATTAGTAATATTCATCATTCACGCACTCAACATCTAAAAAAAATAGATAGCCACAGAGGGCAAAGAGGCAGTTTGTACATGGTTCTGATTTCAGTGCAACAACTCCATAGAATGTGCTCTTTTCTGATGGCATATTCCAGAAAAATACTTAGAGATACACATAATAGGCTTTCAAAGAAAATCGTGTATCATTCAAGGTAAAACCCACAGATCACTGAGTATTGTCAACTGTCACAGCACGTCAGACATTTCAGCCATAAACATAAAAGAGGGGGCTCTCAGAGAAGTGAAAAGCTTGTAGCTTGTGTGGAGGACAAAGAAGGCTCTTATTTGGCCGCGTCTTCACAGCCCACAGAAAGCAGAAAATGTTGTGCTGCGCTGCCAAGAGAGCGTTGGAGGAATTTATGGAATCAAGCTCAGGTTATTAAAGTACACACGTAGGTGAACAGTGTATGTGCCAGTGCTTTTTTGTGGAGCGGTCTCAAAATATCAAGCACAGGATTCAAAACCACAGTGTGGGTTGCTGCAGGAGCATGGACTCCATTTAACCAACAGGGCAAGAACAACAGCACTTAAAAATGTTTGCTTTTCACGTTCAGTTGCTATATTCTACATTTGTTCCAGGTTTTTTCTACCAGGTGGTTTAAACTGCAAAAATGTTGTTTCTTAAACAGAGCAACTAAAAAAAAAATCCATACATTCATACACTGAAAAGTTACATGCATTCATCATTGCCATGAATGTTAATGTAGTTCTGGGCTTTTAATGATGTCTTTGAACTGTTTGTTCTCCAGGGTGGAATGATTTTACAGCATAAATCTTTAATGACTTTAAAAAACAAGAATTGGGAGCACAAATTTGAATCTATTTAGGATATTTTCTAACCCACAAAGGTTCAAACCGGGCTCAAATATCTTCAAATACACTCATTTATATCTTTTAATAAGTGGTGCTGAGGGTTCAACAATCTTTTTTAACTTGGCCAGGCCAAGGTCTATCAACTTCTCGTTAGTGACTGACTAATGCTGGTAGTTTGTCTTTGCCGCCAAAGACAAACCAGCTGTAGCCGATACTCTTAAAAAAGGGGAAGTCCAAGGAACTCAGTGAAGATCTTAGAACATGAACTGCAGATTTACACAAGTTGGGACGGTCTCTTGGAGGCATTTCTAAACAACTCCAGATTCAAAGATCATCAGTTCAAATAACTGCACGTAAGTACACAGATGTGTCACCACTTTGCCTCGGTCTGAAAGGCGACTCAAACTGTCATACTCATATTATATTATATTATATTATATTAGATAAAACTTCATTAATCCCTTTGGGAGGGTTCCGTCAGGGAAGTTGAAGTTCCAGTAGCACTTTTTACATAGGCACACAGATAGAGATGCTGTCAGGAATATTATCATTTTTTTAAACTATAACTTTATTTAACCAGGAAGGTCCCATTGAAATTAAAAATCTCTTTTTCAAGGGAGTCCTGGCCAAGATAGGCAGCAGCAAAATACAAGTAAAACACTGTTCCAAATTTACATGGTTAAAATACATGTTCAAAAACAAGAGTTAAAATATAGTTCAAAGGCATAAAATAATTAAGATTTTAAAAAATAAATTAAGTGAAACAAGTACAAATTATGGAGTTAGCCAAAAAAGTTTGCAATTTCAATTTAAAGGAACTCAATGAAATTAACTGTCAGTTTCCAATCTTTCTGTAACCTGTTCCATGAGGAGGGCGCCGAGTAAACAAAAGCCTTTTTTTACCAAGTCAGTGCGAGCAAAAGGGACAGAAAGTATAGCAACTGATTCTGAGAACGAATGAAGTAAGGAATATCAGTTCTTAGTGTAATTAAACCACAAATATAGGTTGGTAGTAGCCCAAGTAATGCTTTGTAGATAAAAGTGTACCAGTGACAGGATCTAACTTATGTAAAAGTATTCCTTCTGTAACTTTGCACTGCATAATGTGTAACAAAGCAGGAGACTATATAACACAAGATTAGCTAACATCAGGATCTTTGTAAAAGTAATTTAAGCTGTTCAAAAAGCCAGAAGCTGGAATATGCACAGACTGTTAAAACACTGAAAGCATGCCAGTGTGTTCCTCTGTAAGCCTTACACTTGAAGCGTGTGTGACGTAAATGGTAAATGTACTTATCTCATATATAGTGCTTTTCTACTCTGACTGAGCACTCAGAGCACTTATACATGTTTACATTTACCCCATTCACACAAGCACTTCCGTATGTAAGTAAGATAAGTGCTTTAATTATCTAACATTGACACACATTCATACTCCAACGCTTGCGTCGGAGAGCAACTTTAAGTATCTTGCCCAAGGATAGCCTGGAGTAGCCAGGAATCTAACCACCGACCTTCCGATCAGTGGGTGGCCTGCTCTACCTCCTGAGCTACAGCCAGGAGGTAGAGCAGGGTTCTCTCATTTTTTCCACCATATCAGGAGGTCTTGTTCAGCACGCAGTTTCATCCGCTGTCGTCTCATTCTTGAGCTCTCTGGATCCTCGTCTGCAGATGCTGCTGCTGGTGGAGATTTCTTTTTCTCCCCCTGAGTATTTGTCAGCAGTGCTTTTAGATCTGCTTTTGATTTTTTTTTGGCAGGGTGGTTTGCACATGAAGATGTTTGCAGACTTGGGACTCTTGTCACATTATCCATCAGGTTTACTTTATTTCTTTTATTGTAGCAAAACTGTCCTTAAGATGGGGATCAATAAAGGTGGCTGTGTTCAATAGCAGCTGCAGCTGCTTGTCTTTATATCTATCATGAAGCTCTACTGCAGTTATTTCTTCCAGCTGTCATTTCAGGTTGCCATCATTGTCTCAACTTTACCAGTTGAATTTATCTTCCAGAGTATGCCTGTCTCCACTAAGAGCATCAGTGGATGAGCTCATTGGGGTCAGTACGTCTTCTGCACTTGTTTCTATCATCTGCTTAAAAACTGCACAGACTGCTTGTTGCCATTCAAAAACATTTCCACCATTTCACAAGCTGAGACCCAGCATGGAGATGTTTAGGAGAGAGGGCATGGCCTTTTTAACCCGATTATTTAACACTGCCTTGGTGCATGAGAAGATGCCTGAGGAATGGAGATGAAGGTACTAATACTGATTTTTAGGAGCAAGAGTGGTGTGCAGAGCTGTTGCAACTACAAAGGGACAAAGCTGATGATCCATTCCATGAAGATATGGGAAAGAGTTGTTGAAGCTAGGTTAAGAGGAGAGGTGATGATCAGTGAGCAGCAGTATGACTTCATGCTGAGAGAGATCGCTACAAATGCACTGTGTGATTTGAGTGTTGATAGAGAACTATAGAGGAAGTCAGAAGGAGTTTCATCGTTTTTGTGGATCTAGAGAAACTACATGATAGGGTGCTAGGAGTGGAACTGTGCTACTGTATGAGGAAGTCAGAAGGAGCAGAGATGTATGTGAGCGTGGTGCAGGGCATGTATGAGGCCAGCGGGACAGCGGTGAGGTGTGCGGTAGGAGTGGGATTGCATCAAGGATCTGCTCTGTGCCCATGTCTGTATTATCAAGTTCACTACAGTGTTCAGGCCAAAGGGCGTGCAGTTTCCTTTTCAAGACATTGCAAAGAATCCCAAAAATCTATATCTCATCACAAATTAGATTCACATAATTCACAATAACTCCAAACCTGAATTATCACTTTCATCAGTTCAATTCATTCAGTCTCTCTAGTCCTTTTCACTTGAGTGTTTCTCATGAAAGCAGAACGTACCCTTGAAGACCTTTTTTCCTCTTTTTCCTGGTGAAAGGGAAGAAACACCCGAGCTCAAGAAAAATTAACATTCACCATTGGGCCCCTTTTAATTTGTTCCTGCCACTCCATAGAACAGTACAGCATCCATCAAGTAGAAGCATCCACCTGCAGTGATGATGGTCCACCACGCAGAATGGCTCAGCAAAGCCATCAGATGAGGACTGTCTCTCAGGGATTCAGCCAGTAGGACGGGATACCCAAAGAAAATACCAGCCCAAGGAAAATCTGGGATACATTTGCAGGGGTGATGGACAGGCTGACCGACGAGGTCAGGTGGGAGTCTGATGTTTGCAAGCGACATCTGTAGTGAGAGCAGGTGGAGGAGACCCTGGGGAGGTGAAGGTAAGCTCAGGAAAGAAGAGGAATGACAGCCAAGCAAGACAGAATCCATGTGTGGGAGACTGGTGGAAAGGTGAAGATGCAAGGAGTAGAGATGGGGGTGGGGAGTGTCAACCAAACAAAGACAGTGCACAAGAGAGGTGAAGAAGAGAGTGCAGGCAGAGTATGTAGATGTGAGGGTCACGTGTGATTTGTGGCAGAAGGAAAGCAGCAAGAGCCAAAGGGAAGATTTACAAGCGTGAGATCTGCTATGATGGGAGTGACCAGAGTGGACAAGATTAGAAAAAGAGTATAGAAATGAGTATATCAGAGGGATGGCTCAGGTTGAGCTGTTTTGATACAAAGTTGGAGAAGCAAGGTTGAGATGGTTTGAAGAGGATGGATGCTGGACAAAGAACTTTGAATATGGAGCTGCCAGGAAGGAGGTTTGTGGATGTGCTTGAGGGTTTGTGCTTGAAACTTAAATGGTGGGGGCAAATTTCTCCACCCTATTCAGCATTCATATAATTTGATAGAGACTAGAAGCATTAACCTTAACTCTAAGTGCAGCACATGACTTTCTTTATACTGGCAACCAGCCAGAAGAGAAGAGAACCAGAATTGGTATGTATGAGTTGAGAATGTCATAAACTTTTATTTGATGGAAAAATATTTAAAATCCAAACATGCAGACCTGAACGGTGGCAAAGTAGAAGTTGATGCGTTTATCACCGTTTGAGTGACCACTTTACCAATTCTACAGCTGTAAGCTAAGTGCTGCCGGGACCGAATATAAGATTCAAACTGTTTTCATTGGAAAGCGTGTCACTGCATTTTTCATGGTCCGATTTATTGCCGCAGCGGACTTTTTAAACAGCCGCTCTATGCCCTGGTAATGAAAGAGAAAAATATTCAATAAAAGAGGGGCCTTGAAATATTTAATACAAAAGGTCGGACTGTGAGCATTTTGTGATTGGCTTTTATTCACTCATTTATGGATCAGAAACTTGACTGAGGTCCGCTCGCACATTTGTGTGGTGACAGTATGCTGTCCAAACTTCTGAATCAGGCCGATGATCAGATACAGATGAGGAAAACAGATTTATCAGTGAGTAACGGATCTTTATCTTTACTTGCATCCTCATCTGGTATTTTTGCAGCTTAACAAACTAATAACCCCAAAATATTGCCCTATGAATATTAATGAATACAAATCAAGTGTAAAAAAGAAAAATCAGTCCGAGTGAACTGCCAAATGTATTCAGGCTGTAAATTATTAAATGGAGTTAGCAGCAGGGGAGAGTTATGCAGTATTAAATTCTTTTTTATCTCATGGTCGAGCTAATTGTGTTCCAGCCTGATGAATCCACATCAGAGACTAATGGGGAGGTCAGGCAAATAGAGATTGTGATTAACTGATGTGCAGTATGTTCATATAAATTGTTCTTTTGGTTGGATTCCCACATCACTGTTTATAAAGTAGAAAAACCCAACAACTGCTAAAAATGTGATGGCGAAGCTTTATAGTTGTGTTGCTTTAAACTTGCTGTATTGTGGTGCCAACAAACTGGCCTTGTTAGATTTTACTCGGTGTACTCCTGTTGACGGGACGCGACATTATTAATAATAAGCCTACACATGGCCACAAAGATGGAAGTACCTACTTTATTTTGGCTTCTTTTCAGATGGACAGAGGATTTTAGGCATCTTTCAGGTGTATCTTTGTTTAAAAAAGATACACCTTTATGGACTTGTATGGGAAATAAGCGTGAGAATATTAAGCTTATTAGTGCAACCTGCCTCCTCCTCATCCAAGCTTCCATCTCCATCTTCACTGCCACCAGTGTCTTTGGGACACTACAGGAGGTCCTGTCCTAAATCCTCTCTCTGGGATTCCATTCTGCCGTGATGGGTCGTCGGTGTCAGTTAATTAATTTATGTATCAAATGTATGAAAGTAGAATGGGAGGCAGAGCCTTCAGCTTTCAGCCCCTTTTCTGTGGAACCAGCTCCCAGTTTGGATTTGGGAGACAGACACCCTCTCTATTTTTAAGATTAGGTTAAAACTTTTCTTTTTGATCAAGCTTGTAGCCTGTACAATTACCCCATCTGTCTCTTTGGAATAAAAGAGCTCATTTATAAGCTTGTTGAGCTAACTTTAAAAGATAATCTCGCTTGTATATTTATTTTACTTATTTTAAAATGCTTTTATAAAAGGGATTGTGCACTCAGGGTGCAGGGTGTATTGCCCCCTCTAACATCAATGACAGCCTGAATTCCTTTGTGGTACATGTAGCTATTTTCTCAGATGGTAAAGCTGCCCGTTCTTCTTGGCAAAAACCCTCTAGTTCTTGTAAATTCCTGGGCTATCTTGCATGAACTGCGCGCTTAAGATCTCCCCAGAGAGGCTCAATGATATTGAGGTCAGGAGACTGAGATGGCCACTCCAGACCCTTAACTTTGTTCTTATGTAGCTGATGACAGGTCGACTTGGCCTTGTGTTTTGGATCGTTGTCATGTTGGAACGTCCAAGTACGTCCCATACACAGTGTCTGGGCTGATCCCTGCCAGCACACATAGGTGGGTCCCATATAGGATAAGTAAGGGCACACATCATGGGCCCCATACGGGTTTGTCCGCAGTTTCCATGGTGGCCCTACATGGATTTGGATTTTTTTCAGCCTACTTAATGAGTATGCTAATAGCTTAAAGTTCTGCAAGCAATCACTTACCGCACAGATTCACA
>VUQK01043286.1:19634-34021 GCA_015106715.1 Bujurquina vittata | reverse complement strand
CTGTATCCCTCCCCTGTTTGGCTTCAGTCACTTGCTGGCATAACCTTTTATTTTATTTTTTTTCCCTCCAAAGGAGTGTGTGTAGCAGGGAGGGAGAAAGAGGGAGAGCATTGAAGCAGCTTTTCTGACCATCTGGACACTTGGATGGCTTACTGGATGAAACGCAAGCTGATAATGACTCAAGCTAAGTAGAGTGCGTGTATGTGTTTGTATCAGCACACACACACAGAGCCCAACCTTCTCAAAGTTCTCTTTTTTTTTGAAACAAGATTGTCTTTATGAGCGAGTCAGTGGTTGGTGTGTGTTTGCCCGGAGCAGGATTCCTCGCTCTGCAAAATCCCACTCAGTGCTGTTCTCTTGGTTTCCTGCCACCCTTTCCACCCTCTTTCCTGTTGTCTGTTCACAAAACGCGAGTTAATAAACTGTATTTTGTTACATAAACGTATAATAAAATTGTCTGTACATAACCTCCAAGCTGCTCAAAGTTTTTGTTTAGTATGCCCTCTGAAACTTTCCCTCTCTGGGGCTCCACTTCTCACTGAAGCCGGTTTTGACGTCAGACTTTCTTTTTCTCTCTTTCAAGCTCCCTCTCACAGACACAAAGAGCGTTTCTCCGGCCATGATCAAGCACAAAGGGGCTTGTGGTCTTGGCTGTAGATCTTTGCAGTGACCTACTAATCAGCGATGGAGTCTTCAAACACAGGGAGACCCTTCTCACGCACAGTCAGCATGATGAAAAATAAGTTTGAACATCAGCAGAAGAGCAGAAAAAGTAGCAGATTAGGTCTTGGATTTTTTTTGTCTTGCCAAACTCTGCTAGAGATCTAAAATCTTAATTTTTGAGTGGATGTGGAGGAAATGTCATGCCCTGATGAAGAGTTGTTTGCCTGTATGCTTGAAGATGATTTCAGCTGAATTCAGTGTCCCGTGTTTTGTTCTGTGGTGGTTTTATATCAGCAACAACTTCCTGGATTTTGTTTTTGCTGCCCGAGAGCACCTGTCAGATCAGCCATCAGAAGCAGTTAGCACTTCCTTCCTTATATGTAAACTGCAGTTTGGGGTTGACAGGTGGCCAGGCAGCAAAGAGGGGGGGGGTGAACATCAAGTGGTAGAAGATAAATATTATTTCATCCATGTTTAACTTTTGCACAATTCAAATGCTGTGCTTGGCCGAGGAGCTCAGCATGGATGTATGGTGGGCACAGTGTGCATTTGTCCCTACCCCTTTACCCTAAACCAGAAGTTTCCATTGGAACACCAAACAGTAGAGAATATTTTATAGGTGCTTTGTTTTCCCCTCCCACTTGTTGTACATGCAGCAATGTGCTTGCTGGAGAGGAGGTCAGGTGTGCGTTTCACCTGTGAACTTTGGTGTTTTTTCGCAGATTCTTTTAGCCAGTGTCTGCCAGTGTCAGTGTGGGTGTCTGCTTCAGTCCTATTGGCTTCATCGAGTGATGACCTCCAGCTCGCGTTAGGGCAGTTTTCAGTTAAGTGAACAGTAGCAGGCATGACACTTTACAGCTTCATGTCTAAAGCTCTTGGCTCGGAAAACGGTGGCATTCCCACTCTCTGGAGATGAGAGATGAGTTGTTGCCCCAAGTCAGTGGAGAGTTCAATTATCTTGAAGTCTTGATCATGAATGAGAGGAACGTGGAGGGAGAGACTGACAAACTGATGCAGTGTGTCAGACTGCTTTCACCTACAGCCATGGCCTGTGGATATTTATGGAATTCTAGCAAGTTATCCATCTCAACTTCCACCTTTTGCAGAAATAGGAAAAGGACCCTTTGGACCACTTTGTCTAGTTTTTACAGCAGGAACCAGATTCCAGTGAAATTTATGATAAAATTATTCAAAATCCACCTGACAACTGTCAAAATACTCAAAGTCCCACTACCTCCTGTTTCATTGGGGGCGCTTGTGAGACCACTCGGAATGAGTGAAGCTCATGGCGTCGACATTAGCAGAATGCTAGTGTTTTATTGGCGTCACTGTAAGAAAAAGAAGTGGATTTTTTTTAGTTAAACTAATACATAACTGATACTAAAAAAGGGCTCCTATAAGCAGGTGAAAATGTACAACAGGATTAATGGGACATGGAATGACCCTCTAGAGTGCTGCAGGGATTTCCTTTATTTTTTGGCTAAAACTTGGTTCAAGACCAGGAGGAGGCACAATCCCCTGGGAGGTTTGTGTCACGAAGGGCATCCAGCATAAAACAGCAGTTTTGAAGCCTAAATCTCAAAATGTAACAAATGTTAGGCCATAAAGTACCGCAATCAGCATGCTGATTGGTCACTTAAGAGTTTATGACAATACACACTCTTGATTGTTGCCGATCCGGGGAGGGGGGCTGCTGCTTCACGGATCGATGCACTGCCCTCAGGAGCCGGAGACCCAGCTCCCATCACAGTCCAGAGTAGCCCATGAAGGTGAGCTTGAATTTTATGATCCAACTGCATATAATTGCAGGTGTCAGACCTCATAAAGAATAAAAACCAGCTCCTAAACAAGAGGCCACAGGGCATTTATTAACTGATTTTTGTGCAACAAGGGACAAAAACGTCACAATGTTACATTCACTTCGGCAAAATCCAAGTTACAGTGGAGACATTTTGTATTTAATAAGTTCATCAGCTCAGTTCTCAGGGCTGAGAATGACCTCAAGTTTCATTCTACACAACAGGAATGTCATTTCAAGGCATTAAGAGATCTGCGGAAAAACACTGGGACGTCTTAATTACACCAGCGGTCCTCTTCTACCTAGAAAGTAATGAGGTCCAATATTGGAGAAAAAAAAATGGCACACTACAAGTAGGCTATGCAGAACACAGCACCGTGTACACTCGCCGAATGTGCAGCAAACTATTCTCATCCACATTCCTCTTTCTGCAAAGCAGTGAAATTCATGCAAGGAAAGAGGATATAAGTACTGAACTTTGACCTGGACTACAAGTGACAAATTCATTAAGAAACGTACATCATCAAAAGGTCAGAGGTCGACTATTCAACTACAGTCGTACATGTTTGTTATAGCTGAGCCTTACATGACCTGCATATTCAATAACACATCCAAAGAAGCGGATTTTCAAACAGACAAACGTGACCACTGATGTCAGAGGATTCACCTCGCTGTGTTTTTATGAAGCTATCACATCAAAGGAAGAAACCCTGGAAGCATTTGATTGTCTTACATGCATTATTTCCCTTTAATATTGAGCTGAAAACTTAAGTTCAGGTTTCAAAATAGATGGGGCCGTGTCCGTTTCTGGATCGCTCTTCCTCCAATCACAAGATCTCTAAAACCTGAAGCATCCTCAGAAAGGTTGTGCTGGGCCCGCTGCTGATTTCAGGCAGAGAGCAACGCTCAAAGTGACAGGGTGGGATTACCTGAGTGTGCAAGAATTTGACCATCAAACAAGTGCTTTCATACCAGCTGCTCGTTGGTCTAAGAGGGGCAGACGCCACAAAAAAACAGCAGCTGTCTGGGAATGAAGAGAGAAGAGTGGGGATTATCTGGTGGGAGGAGGTTTCTTTATGAGCAGGGAGGATCCTCGGACGGGCTCAGAGGGCTGCAGGGGGGGACCGTGCTCAGGGAGCGGAAGGCAAAGATGGAGGGGTCGTAGGTGTACCTGGGCGGGTTGCGGCTGCTGGTCAGGTTCTGAAAGACAGAAGGAGAGAATAGGTGGTTGGGCTAATGTGGCCTTTGGTGATGATTATCTGACGACCTAAAGCGTTTTTGACAGGTTTGACAGTTAGAGTGAGGCCTAAACTACTGTAGCAGTTGTTTTTGACCAAAAAACCTTCCCAGAGCAAATCCAGGCAAATGCCAGCCCCTGCCACCTCACAGCCTCCACTGTGGGGCATCTGTGGGTGCAGATGGGGGCAAGAAGAGGCCCGGCGACAGGGGATGCGAATGCCTCAGGATACTTGTACATAAGTCACGGGGAGAGGGGTGGAAAGTAGAAGCCAAAAGCCAGCAGTCAGTCTCATGTTATACAAAGGAAACTGTTAGTGATCCTTACACGGGCTCATCTACAGAAACATTTCACTGCTTTTACTTTCTGTAGATGAATCCTGTCTTTCGTTCATCCTGGCTCGAGATTAACTAACGAGGACGTGCACCACTGGCTCGAGATCCATCAAAATTCACAGGTTATTGCCAATTAAAACGACAAATGTGACCTTGAGCATAATTTTCACCAATAGGTGATTGAATTCTGCAAGGCTAAATGCAGCAGCCGGGTTGGCTTTTTGACCTGAGGCACCGTTGCTGCTAATAAAGAAGGTAAAATCACGCAAAAATAATACAAAAAAAAATATTCTGACCAATAGTAAAGGAGAAGTGTCTTTCCATGACATGAGCTAATTGGAGCTTTGTAATCATTTTATCCCAGTGATCTTGTGGACCTAAGTGGACTTGCAGACAGTCTTTGTCTGGCTCTCTCTTATTTTTCTTTTTAATTTTTTTGGGCCAAATATTCTACTTACTGTTCAATCTGCTTTTATGTGTAAAATGACTCACTTGTCTCTCCTCCACTCTTCATCGTCCCATCCTCACAGTCTTTCACAAGCCAGCATGCAGACCCAGGGGGAAAAAAGGTGAAGAGAGGAGAGAAACCTCTCTGCAAACGCAGTTACACGCACCTCCAATCTAATGATGAATCATGATTCCAGCAGTGTGAGCATGAACATGAGCTATATGTGGAGATGCCGACATAAAACAAGAGCAAAGCTGATTTAATTAAATATGACTAATAATTATCAATTGATGAGAAAACTAGTTTGAATAACCAGCTATTGATGATCACTGACCATCGCTGATCTCTAAGGTCAGTGTGCATTGTGGGCAAAACCCTAGCTTATTATTAGTAAAGCAGTCCAGAGAGACACGAGGCACGCATCTGCTAAAATTCTCTTCATTTTTGATTTTCAGCTTGAACGTTCTTCAGAGGCTTTGAGCAACACTGGATGTTTGTGTTTGCAGAGAGTAGCTTTGACAACTTGATGCTTAGCCACACCAAACGTGCCAGAATGCAGTGCACACCAGCTGAAATGGAATGAAGAAGAGTGGAAACGATGGATCCAGTGGACCCATGAGATCAAGGTGAAAACCAAACTAGCAGTGGTGGAAAGTTCCTGCATCTCATTGGAACATTTTCACAGATTTTTGTTATACTTATTTATTTATGCACATTGCAGGTTCAGTGACATAAATGATTTTCCACTTGCAGAGACCCCTCTCTGAGCTTCTCATGGCTCTGCAAGGCCTCCATCTAAAATTAGCCCTCGTCCTTCTCCTCCCTACAGGAAACGACAGGAAATGACTTTGTTGGATTTGGCAGTGAGGCGGCACTTTCTCCCTCAGAGCCCGCTGAGGAGGGAGCAAACTTCTTCAGCACAGATTCATTGCAGCGAACTGATCCCATGGAAAAAACGAGTGTGTGTTCATACAAAGAGCTGTAAACTGAGAGACAGATGCATTCGAGTAACTGAGCGGATCCCCTGGAGATGCAGGGAGAGCGCCCGCTGCTGCTAGAAAACCACCCAATGACATCAGCACACGTGAAGCTGCAGGTGTTGCCATAACTTCAGCCAACAACTTCGGGAGTTCAGCGCTACAACAGTAACTCAGCAACAATTCCCAGCACCACTCAGAGATGTTCTGCGCACTAAAGTTCGAATTAGGAGCCCAAAGAGAGCGAGAGAAACGTGGAAAAAGCTACAGTAAACTTGATAGATGCGAACTTTGCTAAGATGATCTCCATATGGTAGCTGTGAGCTAGTCCAACAACAGAGAAAGGTCAGCTCCCTGTCCACAATAACAACGCTCTTCACAGAGTTCACATCTGCAGCATTCGGGGTCAGACCAAGTACAGATCCCTGCAGTGAGAACAGCAGCATGAAAGTGAAATCATATAAAAAACATATTTAACTTTAGAGATTTAAGGTCACAGTTAACAGTTGGCATTAAAAAAAGGTTACTGTTGGGATTTGCTGAAGAGGTGACTGTGCTAATTTTGGAGCAGGAGTCTCCCTTTGAGAGCTGCAAAACTTGCTGCATTTAAATGAACGATACAAACATGATTTACTAAAGTCTGCAGCAGGCAATTCGCTGCAAGTGTGCCCTATTTAACACATTCGCGCCTAGCAAAATGTGATAGCTTCTCAGAGTGTTAATTTATTTAGAGTGCTAGAGGACCTTAGCTGGTGCTGGTGGATGGCTCAAAGCTGTGAGCATGGACTGTGCTCTCCATTGAGCCCTCACCCCAAGTCCAGTTCAGTCTTGCTGTGCACAGGTCAGACCAACAGTCCCCAATAATACTGCTGAACAGCTGAATCCGATTTAATATTTTTTGATTGCTTTTAAATCACTGCGTGGTGTGGTTCCACTTTATATCTCAGAGCTCACTCAGCATCCCTGGAGACTGTGCCAAATTTGAAGAAGTTAATATAATAATGCACTCATGGACCACCTGTGGATTCTCATGTTAGGAATAAAAATGTCTTTATATGACCAAAGGAGCATGCACCATATTTCCCCTACATTTAGCTCCCCACCCCTCCCTCGATTCTATCCATATCTGCACCACTTCCCTCTCCTCAATCAATCTTTACCCTCCTCCATTTTTTACAGTGGCTGAAACCAGATGCCATCACTCTTGCTTGCTACAGCCTGGGAAGCTCTCATCAATACACCCTCCTATTCACCTCCAGGCCCTGAGGGGTGAGGCCTCAGCAGCTGCTACAGTGTCCAAAGCTGTGTTTTCCTTCCGCTTAACCCCCCACCACCACCACCACACACCATCAACCTCGTCAACTCTGGCAACACTGTGGTTAATAGCTCAGGTCCATTCAGGGCCTTCGTCCCCCCAACACCCCCAGCAAATCTCTCTGCTGGATCCTGGCCAGGAAACTGAGGGTAGACAGAGGGAGATGGAAGGAGAAAGTACACAAAGGGTGGACACGAGCCTCCAAATGGCTCATCAATCCACTGTGCACTCATCTCTGAACTGGAACTAAACGCAGAGCCCACAGACGTCACTGACAGGGACATCAGCAACACTACCAGCTTCACCGGCGAGAACACGGGATAATGAGCAATATCTCCATGTATCAGTGGAACTAAACAGATAGCAGCCGGCCAGGCTATAAATGGAAAATGACTCCATCCCTGGAAATGCACCACAAGGGAACTGCACACACTCTGCCTCCTCCTCCTCAGCTTCATCTCTCATTGCCACCTCAGTTTTTTCACATTTCTACTCATCATCACGGAGGACTGAAGTATACTCGATGCTGTTACAGTTAGTGTGTGCGTTCACAAACAAGTGTGTGATAAGGTTCCACTGACACTATCCCACACGACGTGATAATAACGTCACTTTTCTCACCACACTGTGCCTCCTTCTGGAGCGCTCCGCTCCGTGCCAAGACGCCGAGGCTTGTTCCAGTCGGCTCTCCAGCACGCCGTCCTTCCAAACAAAAATCACCCCGCGCACAGACGCAGCGCTGATGATTAATTATTGGCTGTTGCGTTTGGACTTCTCTGGGAAAATCCTGTTGTGTTTACAGAGCTATTCAGGAAATGTGCACTAATGGGACGAGTGGAAAGCTCAGCTATTAAAGGCTGTTGAGTGAAATCAAGAGATCAAACAAACCTGAAAAAGAGGACATTTTCCTTCTTAGGCTAAGGTATCGCTGCAGTAAATGGTGTTTCCAAAAGGAATCTGATGGCGATATCAGATTTTCCACAGGCTCTGCAGCTCAGTAGCTAGTGGGGCATGGGAACAAATGCTGCAGCCAGATGCTGTCCCAGTATGCAGTTGGAGGGAGATCAAGGTGCTGGCAATAAGGCAGGCCGGTCTGTTCACGGGGGCTGAGCAACCTTGCAACCTTATCGCGGCTGTAATGGATACCCTGATCTGGACTGCCCATCAGCCAGCATAAAAGGAAAGGCCCTGCATGCAAAGTAAGGTTTAAATTGATTTAAATTAATTTCTAACTTGCAGAGAAATCAGCGACACATTGGATACTGATGCATTAAAAAAAATAAGCAAAAGAATGAATAATCTGCTTTAACTACTGGTACCTACTTTTGCTCATTTCCAGCTCCATATTTTTATTCTTAGACTTCTTTCACAGTTCAAAACAATCATTATTAATCTCATACTGTTGGGCTGAGATGCAGCATATACCAGCCATTTCTAAAGACTGCTGCAGCTCTTTTGGAAATCTGAAAGTCTACTGTGGCTCGCCCAAAACTGTAATTACAGCTGTGATAATTAAGTGAGCCTAAAAAGCATTTCCTTCTTGGTGTTTTTGCGGCATTTTTTCAGATAATTTGCCAGATGAGGATGATTCTGCATTAACAGCTTTAATTCTGCCACCTGCTACTGACAAGATACAAGTCCAGGATCAGAAATAGGTCAGAAATTGAAGGATAACATTGAGCCATTTTTTTATGTAAGGCTCAGTATCTCAGTAGCTGGGGATAAGACCTCCAGGGCCTCTGCCCTTGACTGCTGCCCAATACATGAGCTTTCTCTGAAGGGTTGGCTGGCCTCTCCCTTACAGATAGGCTGAGGAGGTCAGGCATTCAGGAGGGATCAGGGCTTCACCTCAAAAGAAGCCAGTTGTGGTGGTTTGGGCATCTGACCAGGATGCTTCCTGGGTGGATGGATTGATGGACGGACGGATGAACGATTTCTACTCAATTCTAAACTAAGTTACCAAATTAACCAGAACATCATTTATGTAGTAGCTCAACTGTCTCATGATCCATCACAATTCACAGGTTACTGTTGTGTGTTGAGTACAGAAAGAAAATTTTAAGTTTTGTTGTCAGTGGTGGCTATACTGCTGAACTAATGAGAATTAAAACCCGATGAGAAGTCAAAAAAAGAAAAATGAATCTAGTTTCACTAAAATATGATTAATACTACAGGAGGAGTAGCGATTCTTGGCAAAATTTTCAAAATTGATGACCTTGACCTTTAGCACAGTTTGGGTGAGGCCCCATTAGGTGATTCTTGTGTGGAAGTTCCAGTATAATCTGACCAATAGGAGAATAGGAGGAATTGTGTAAACCGTGGACAAACAGACAGATGAGTAACGCTTCGCCATTACATAAGATCATTTGTCATTCAGCTGAATAAGCTAAATATGTTTTTCTGATGCATTTATTGTACCTTCGTGCAGCCTATCTGCAGTACTTTCCCATCCCACCAGGGGGCCACGGCCTGAAACGGTTAATATTGAAATGAAAAAAATAATGCTAATGTGACTTTATTACGTCACTTTAATCTCCAATAAGGCTAAACCAGTATGAATAGAGGGTCATGCTGATACAATGGGAACTCAGTTTGTACACAAAATACTATGAAGTAAAAATAGCGCAACTAACTGCAGTGACTCAAGGCCAGCAACAAACTGAAGAGACGCCTCTGAGTCAATGCGTAGCTAGTGTTAGCTCGCATTAAAGAAGAAAGGAGACGAGACAAAAAAGCAATTTGACTAAGAATAAACTCAGCCTAGGGTTCGCTGCGGTGAGTGAGTGAGTGAGAAAAGTGAACTCTGTTAGCAGTTGTCACATTGCTTTAATCAGCCATTAAGTGTGTAGATGCAGTAAGAGAGCTGTGAGCGAATCTGCAGCTTTCACTGTGCTGACTGGAAGTTGTTTGCATGATTTTGTGATAACGTGATTTTGAGTTTTCACTCAGTTTTTTTAGTCCAGTTCATGTCTTTTCTCCCCGTTTCCCTTCCTAAAGAAAGGCTTCTTGACAGCTACCCTTGCACTGATGAAGGACATCAGAGAGTTATTTTTGTTATTTTGATTTGATTTTAAGTTTTCAGCTAGTAGCTCTTTGAGAATCACCTTGTTGGTGCAAAAATACAATTTTATGCCCATCAAGTTGTGTTATCTTTGGAATTTTGCATAGATCTGATTAAAAAATTAGAATAAATTACAGGGTTTTTGTGACTAGATGCTAGTAACAAAATACCTAAAGATACAGTCCAATTTAAAATGGTCTCTTTGCTAAGTTGCCTGTTATGTGTAGATACTAGTTCAGCCTTTGAATTAGGAGCCTTTTTAATGTTTGAATAAAGTCAACGTTAAGTGGCTCAACAAACAAATATTCCTCTGAAAATGGTCGGGTGCAAGGACTGGACTGAAAAGGGGTGAAAAAGCAGTCAATGTCCAACGGTAACACTGGAGAACTGTTGCTTGAGACCACTTTTGCACAGTTCTGCACATTCTAGGGCTTTACACACACAGACTGGCATGGGAATGCTTAAAAAACATTTATACCAACAACCTTTAAACGTTGAAGTCAAAACCACTCCTTTTGATAAGGATTTACATTAGAGGAACATCATATGATCATTTTGTCATCTCAGGCCTCAATAACATCCTGAAAATGTCACCAGAGGGTTGTGTTGAGAAATTTGTACTGCTGTCAACAGTAGGACTGTTTCATAACCTTCACCTCAACAATATCCTCAAAACATCCCGAGCGTTGCAGCCATAACGCTTGAGCTTTCAAACTTACAGGAAGACAATTTGCAACAATAAAAACCATTCAAACATTTGCTAATGTGGGTGCGTTCCCTGCTGGCTGGGTATTTGTGTGGGAATGAGAATGAACTCACCCGAATCTTTATAGTCCGCGTTTTCCCTCCGCAGTTCTTTTTCAGCAGCATCTTCTGTGAAGATGAGAAGAAAACACAGTGACTTTCTCTCAGCATTAAAACTCCTCGCTGACAGGAAGAGTAAAAGCGCCACACTTCTGTCTCACACACTCAGCTTGTTACGATAGAAAAGGATTGTGTAAGGCCTCTGCCGGTGTATGTACGCATATTTCTATAATCAGCCGCATCATAAACATCTGTCTTGTCAGCAAAACACCAATACAGCTGTCATTCAAGGCTTACGTCGGGATGATCAAGGAAGCCAGTAAATCCAGCTGTCTCACTAAACAGTTGGTCAATGAAGATTATGCAACATCCTGTCTCCCACTCCCCTTCATGACCACGCAGCTCCACAGTTTTCAAAAAAGAAAAAAAAAAAAACAACAAAAAATACACAGTGGGGGTGGAGGGACCACACAATCATCGACTTGTCTGGAGTCGCGGAGGTAGCTTCCAAGGGGGAAGGGAGCACAGGAAAGAATGGGAACACAAAACTCCTGCTGCTGTGATGTGGAGAGAGTCGGTGTGCCCTCATGCTCAACTCCTGCCAGCCCTCATCTTTTTTTTTTTTCTCCTTGCAGCCTATTTGGGTGCCAGCTGCTTGAGCAAGAACTTAAAAACAAACCAAAACCAGTGTTTATTTTAGATGCTACATGTTTGAGCTAGCCTGACGCAAACTTTCAAAGAAGCCATCTCAGAGAAAATCAAAGCGATAATTTCATCCACCCCTCCACGCCACCGTCACCTTAAACCGCGCACTGCTTGCCAACGGGCTGGAGGAAAAGAGGATGTTTATCATTCGCTCTGTTGTCTATTCAGCAACATGTGTACACGGCGTCTCCACGCGACAGGAATAGCCTCGCCTTATCGAGGCTAATCCTCGGCGAAAGCTATAACCACCGTTTACATGCACGGACTGTGTTGTTAAAACGGACGTAGCTTCCACTTAAAAGTGAATCCAATCCTAGCCCTGCTCTCGTAAGTTTGACCTTATTTGACCTTGAAGAAGAGGTCGGAGGCCTGATATTTAGAATCCCCGTACATCATTCCCTGCATGCATATATGTTGTCAATACAAACAATGGCAGTAAGAAACGTAGTTAGATAGCTCCCTACACCATTATTATCACTTTGACCTTCAGATCAGTGTGTTGACCTTGAATACACACCAACCTTGTAAGAATTAGCTTCTAAGTTATAAGGCTTTTAGTCAGTTTTCGACCAATAAATCATTAAGATTGAAGACCTCTGTGAATCTAAGCCGAATTTCAATGGACTGTTAACATGACAAAATTAACGTGCAAAATGTAATTCATATATAAATATTTATCTAATTTCTTGAATATCTCTTGGCCAATTAAAATAAAAAATCCCCCAAGTTACAGTAAAATTGAATTTATTGAGATTTACTTTGCAGCAAATCAAATCTGTGAGGCCTCGTTATGTTAGGATTACGAACTGAAGGAAAAGTCACATTTTCCTGCGTCGCTCCTTCATTGTGTTCACATTTGGTGCACAAATATCTCCCTGTAAAATAAAGCCGTGTGAGCCCACGCTGCATGTGTAGAGTTATGGCTCTTTTTTAGAGCTGTCTCTTCAAAATGAAAAAGAATAGACTATGAGTCAATCTAACTGAAAATAAGCTTCTTTGCTACGCTTCTATTTCTTGGCCCTGAAAATGTTTTTCCTTTGCTTGTATGTCCATTTGCATGGTTTTAGGATATAAGCCCAACAATGTTAAGAATTAGTTTCAGCTGTTCCCTCCACCTTCCACACAAAATTCCCATCTTTGACACCTTTAAATTGCATCTTTAACAAGAACCCCATCTCTTTCTTGTTCTTGCTCTCCAGAGGCCAGATGCATAAAACCCATGACTGAAACTGAGGCATTGGACTTATAAAGCCGCACATTGGCATGGTCGTCTTCTACAGAGCTCAGCCTTCTTGGTCTGCGCGCCTCAATTTGCACCAAACTGCTTTTGGAATTACAAGCATAATAAAAACCCGAGAATGACAAATGTAATGGAGGCTGGCGACTTTATGTTCATAGAAAAGAGAGAAACAGACTATAAATGCGTGGGCGAGGTCCTCCACTGAATGTCAGACCGTGACATTCTTGAGGTGTGTTCAGACCAAACATGAAATGAAGTTTTACTATTTTTTAACCATCTTAAAAACTAGAACATCCCTACTATAGACCTCTCCATCCACAACCTATGTGTGTGTGTGTATATATCTTTGTTATACACATTTAATATAGGTTTGTGTGGTAATACACAATGTAAGCTCTACAGGATTACAAGTTAACTGTTTCCTGTATAAACACCAATAAGTGCACACGTGGTATCGATTGAAGAGGTGCAGCAGTTGAGGCTGATTTCATGACTGGGAGATGTCCAGTTAAAGGGTTAATGGGAGCCTTGCTGTGTCTGCTGGCTACCTCTGTAGGCCCCCTTTTGTATTCCCTGCAGCACCTCCCATTCCACTTCACTGAACTTGCACACACTCTCATACACACAGACACACACACACTGATGCACACAGGAGGATGTACACATGCAGACACAGACAGACAGGCAGGCAGGCAGGCAGGCAGGATGATGGATGCACACACACATATACATACAGGCACTACTTCTCTTTTTACACTTCACCCCTTTGGAAGCTGCCCACTGTCTCTCATCATCTGCTCTTACATTCTAAAAAACCCATGGACATATGGACCCCTGAAACCTGCAGTTTCTCTCTCTGCAAACACACACACACACACACACCCTTCCCCATCCACAGTGTGGGCCAACAAGTCTATTGGATCTTAATGATTAGCGGGCCAGCTTCGCCGTGACTCATTAGTGGCTGTCGTTTTTTTCTGTTGTTTATTTAATCCTCTCCTTCTGCCTCCACCCCTCCATCGTTTCCCCTCGCTCGCCAGCCTTTGTGAAAAACGAGGGCGGACATCTGCCGTCCGAGCCTCCCTCTCCTTCATCCCTCTCCAGCCAGACCACCGTGGAGGCGAGCGTCCGGCTATGGAAAGGGAGGACTTTGTTTGCTTCTGTGCATGTGTGTTTGAAGGGTAGTCATGATTGTATTTTTGGACCAAATGTGCAACCCAAGATCACCATTAGATTAGCTCAGGGGGGTGGGGTGGGGGGTGTTAAGGCTCATCTGCTGTTTGGTGCACATATTGCTACATTAAATATATTACAAGTAAAAAGGCAGAGTGCACAGAATCTATTTCAGCATACAGTGAAATGGGTATTTGGACATGAAAAGACATTCTGTGAATGCATCCAAATATTTGAGGGAAGAAAATCTGGCTCCTAATACGACATCCCCACATAAACTCACTGATTATCCAAAATTATGGCATTCCAGGCTTCAAGTTAAACATCCTACTGAGAGATCTGTCTGTGATCTGAGAGACAATTGCTGCAAAAGGGCAGGATAACAATCAAGAATTAATTATTATTAATCAGTTACAAAATGCCCAGGGGACTAAACTGTACAGCCATTAAGCAAATGTACATGTATTGCTGTACTGAAGAATAATTTGGAGGTACTTAGTTTTTTTTTTTTTACTTTAGTAACTTTTAAAAGTCAGATTTAAACATTTTACCCATCAACATGTCTTTCTCTTTTTGCAATATATTAAACTTTTTCCAGGCATTCCTTAAACACAATTTTGTTTACTTGTTA
>VUQK01043283.1:14258-29437 GCA_015106715.1 Bujurquina vittata | reverse complement strand
AGTGAAAGTAGGATGACGCCAAAATAAGAACCCAAGTAAGACATGGCAACTGTGCCTGTTCACAATGACTAACTGCAGAAAAAATAAATTGTTGAAAAGTTTGATTTACATTTTTTTGTTTCACATCTGGACTCAACCTTCACAAATTATTTAAAGAATTTAAATCTGTCTAATGTAATAAATGAGAATTTTTAGCCAATCGCTTGTTTCTTTAGTGGTCAGAGACAGAAGTGAGCTCTTGCTTGTCCCCAGAATTTTAATCCTGGGCTTGAATGTGGTCTCAGCTCTCAGTCCATCCTGTCCTCGGTCTCGGCTGGATCTCTCTGTGTCACTATTTTATTTTTGTTGTTTCTACGGTAACCTCTCAAACTCTCATCCGTCCTCACTTTGTTACAAAGTAACCGCTGGAACTAGCTTGGCGGTATCATGTGGTATGGCCAAACTCGCATGCGATTGGTCTGTGGGTTTCCTCGGACGCTTCGCCATTACCGTAAGGACTGTAAAAGCTGCGCTGGTAAAACAGAAAGTGCTCAACACCATTTTAAGTGGTCATTTCTGTTTTGGTATTGGGTTTGGTTCCGTATGAGACATTATTTCGGTCCGGATCTGGACCGAGGTCCGCCATTTGGGGATGCCTGACCTAAAGAAAGAATAAATAATAAAACCAAGAATTACATACTTTTTTTTTTTTTACTTTACATCAACCACACAAACACCCCTACATACCTGCTGAAGAATAGTGTAATGCCAAAGACTCGGTTTTTGTTTCATTTTTTTTAATTCATAAATTATAAGCTTAAAAAAATTACAACTACTAATCTTACAGTTTCAACCAACAATCATAACTGTCTCAATAGCTAACTAGAGGAATAAAAGCTAAGAGGAGTCAGTCTAAAATGCTACTCATAGAAATTCGGGATCAAAACTTGTTCAGCATGTTAACATAGCGCCATGTATACTGTATGCTGTAACCCTTTAATAACCCTGATGAAGCTTGTTGGCCTTCTGAGTATTTGACGACAAACGTCAGCAGTCTCTGGTCGTAGCCGGCACATCTATGAAAGCTTTCCACTGTGCAGGCAGTCTGATTGAGTCTCTTATGCTGTATGCTGAGTGTGGGCCTGATGGAGAGTTCCTCCATCATTAGCTGGGACAAACGCTTAACAATGCATGCCATTCAGTCCATATACGCGCACAGCACAATACAATTCTCTGTGAAACCCAGCGAAACAGCAGTCACAGGGTCCAGTCCAGAGTTGCTGGTCTGGATCGTGATCAGACTCTGGACACACTGTCACAGGGACATTTTGGTTGGTTTGGATGGTTAGTGTCTCTGAGTTTGCTCATTTACCCATCACTCCTCTGTTTTAATCTCACTGAGTGGATGTGTTTAACTGTGGCGACTGGCAGGCAGCCTCTTAAGATCATCTTTCTGCTATTTCCACATCCTTCCTTTCACTTTCTCCCTTTCCACTTCATGCTCTGCACTCTGTCTTCCTGCATTATTTAGAAAACGCCATCATGTCTGCTCTGCTGCCATCCACACGGATCAGCTCCTCAGGAATGTCAACAACACTAAGACATGTTTAGCCTGAAACGCTGCACACACTTAAGCAAAGAAGACTTTGTTTTCCCAGGTCAACAGATTTAAACAGCTCACCTGGTGAGACTCTTCCAGAAAATTCAATGCAATTAAGAGTAAATATTAGCTTTATTTTTTCTTGTGCAAATCTGCTTGTGGAAAGCTGCATGTCTGTAAAGCTCCACTACATGTATCAATCACAAGCAGGTTTGCATGGCAACTGCAAATTTCTGTGAGTGCTTAGAGTAAAATCATCAACAGCAGTGCCACACTGCACAGCTCCATCAAGGCTGAAAACGTCCTCCACACCATGAATACACTGAATCACTGGATCCAGAATAGAGCTCGTTTATTTATTTATTTTTATTACTTTTTAGTATTTTTTGGGGAATTTGAAAAGGCTGAAGTTCAGATTAGGTAGTACAATACAGTGACACCACCTGCTGAAGCCAGCTAATCATGGGACATATGTCTCAGATGAGGTTTTGTTCTCTCCTTTAAAGAGCTTCAGGTCACACCATTTTGGAAACAGAGAATTTAGTCTGTAGAGCGTCTTTTATTTTGAAAACTGACAAAATTCTCTAAGCTGTTCCTGTATCCGACTTCCTGCACTCCTCTTCTGCACATTGCAACTTGATGTAGCTTCCGTTAAAAATAGACCTGGCACCATTTTGAGCAATACGGATGCTTCAGAAATGCATTGTGGGGTATTTGGTGGAACTGCAAACGTCCTGAGCCGGTGCATGCTGGCCATGTTGGAGCCAGTGTTTTTCCCACAATAACCTTCACGTAGACATCCCAGCCTCAGTAAATATCTGCAGACTGGATCTGTTGGCAAATTTGACCAAATTCACAAACTAAAACCAGAATTATTTTTTCAGTCTTCACCATATACCTTATTGTTCAATTAAATTTTCATGTAGCTTCTCATTTTTGTTTAACTAAACAATGTTTTTTCATACCTAGTTTTAGTTTTACTTAAATATAATAACTTGTTCTAGAAGGTTCTCAGGATATCTTTATGATATCACAATGCCCCTCTATCTGAATTTGATAAATATCTGTGATAGATATGATATGACATGAAATGTCCAATGTTGTATCTAACAATGGAAAAGAAATGATTACTTCAAAATCATTTCTACATTGAGCCAAGCCCTGCATCTGGAACTTTTTTCATGCACGTCTATCCTCAACTTTTTTAAAGATTCTGCCTGTTTGTGTACAATGAAGCAGATGAGTCACAATACTTGGCATGCCCTAGTCTATACTGGGTCTAAGCTAAAAATCACAATGGTGCTACAGCTCACAGACCCAATTGAGGTTTCAGATGATTTTGAGGTGGTTAGGTGACCTAAGCTATCACAGCAATCCAGAAGCATGCTATCAGTAGAATGAGACCAATCTGAAGGGATCAGTAGCACAGGGACCAATAAATATAGAGTGCCCTTGAAACCTGCATGTACTAGAACAAGAAATCAGAAGGAAAAGGACATGTTCTTTCTATCCACTGTGACTGTTGTCATTTCCATTTACTGTGATATGAAATTGTACTGTGGCAGTCGGTGGAAACTTCAGGCCAGTTTCCACAAGCAAAACTAAAGCTAAATGAGGCGGCACACGACAGACTGCTTAAGGTCTTAAAGGGAGAGGGAAAAGAGAGGACCAACCATGGCACTGAGGCTATTTGATACAAAAATTACATAAAATGAATAAATTGATTAAAACAGCGGCATGGAGCTGTAAGCATATCACAAGAGATGAGCAAATAGAGAAACTTTTGTATGATAAAGATAAATACACTAGAGAAGAAAGGGGATAAAACTGGCAGAGACATGCAAAAGGAGGTGTAAGAACTGTGCAAAAGTCAGATGAAAACAGGGCAGGTCAGCCATGTGACTGTGGTTGGGACCTCTTGGGTGTTTCACATGCTCTGGATCTACACTGTGGAACAGCTGTCACAGCAGTGCTAAGGAAATGAGCATTGTTTAATTGTTCAGCTCTAATAATAAAGTGGTTTCACTGCATATCTGGGCTGTCTGGTATGAATGAAGTTGTGCTTTCTGACTAGTACAGCCAACTCGAAGAGCTATCTCCCCGGCGTTTCCCTCCCTGTTAGTTACATAACTGAGACACGTCATCTGGGGATAAGATTTTAACAGGGTGTGCACATACAAAAGGACTGGTTACTTTTTGCAAACATGGTCATATTTAAAACATTTGTATGTGCACTTACTGCAGAAGATAGCGCAATGTTTAGACAGATGCAAAATCTTCATGCAGATCAAATTTTAAGACCTAAGGAAGTCGACTCTTTGATAACAATTTGCCACAAGTGAAGAGTTTATTTGCTGATCCCATAGCAACAGCATTTCCATGCTCCTGCTAGAGGTCGGGTGTGAAAGAGACTTCAGCCCGGAGCCATTAAGGCCTGTCTGGTGACTCTCACAGACACAAATGCTCTCAGAATATAGTGCTTAAAATCAAATTCATGGCCTGGCTTTTGCGTAGTCCTCTAGCTATGCAGAGAGAAGGACTATGGGAATTCATCCAAAGATTTCAGAAACACTTGGGTGAAGGCTTCCCAAAAAGGCTGATGCTGACTGCCACAAACAGCTGCAGTACACAGCTGTAATAGTATTAGTTACCACTCTGTTTTACTCCACTATAAAAAATTGATCTATTATGACGATTTATAACAAATGTGGATGTATAGCCACCACAGTTACTGAAGCTGAGCAAGTTCACCATCGCCTTCTTGGGTTTTTTTTTTTTTAAACAGACATCATGAGCATAGACTTGAGTCTGAAACCAAGTGAGACTGCAAATTCACTGTCTAATGACTTGTCAATAATAGTCAAGCTTACTGTGCTTTATCCTCCTTTTTAATTTACTAAATGAACACTGCATTGCATTCAATAAGAAAAAAAAAACGAGCCAGTAAACTAGTCAGGAACATGTTTCCTAAAGGTATATGCAAAGGGGCCAAGGACCATTTGATAATATTAGTGTTTAATTTATTAGATCTGAATGTCTTCACCACATGGACTGAATCATAAGAGTCCCCAGAGAAATTTAGCTGCACTTTTGCTTTCCATCAGCGCCATCAGAGGAATGGCGGGAAGAGGTGGGGCAGATGCTACAGTGACAAAGGGGGTATTTTTTAGGATGACGTTATCCTACCACACCTACAGTGATGATATCATCACAAGTAAGAATCACTGCCTAAATCGTTGTTTCTCAAACTGTGGCGCATGGAGAAACATGGAAAAAAATGAAGTGAAAGTAAGAGAACATAATTCCAACTTATCTGTTATCTGGTAAAACCATGAAACCTTAGCATGATAAAAGCACAAGTTAAGGTTTCATGGTTTTAACAGATTGTGAGTTTTATGACTTAAATGCAAACATAGCACCAATTCTCTGTTAATGTACTGCACTAAATTGTTGTTTTTCCAAAGATGAATTTTGGAATATAAAAAGATTCTAGAATTGAGCCTTTAGTGAGGATTATTAAGAGAAATGTCAGAAGTATTGTCCATAATTAGCAGCTAGTTTGGCAAAACAAGCGATTTCTCAAGGAAGGTCGTCTAAAGCTACGAGCAATGTTCAACAAACATCATATAGTCCAGCCCATAATGCCGGTATAAATAGTCAATAAAGAGCAACAAGTTGCATTACATATGTCTGTTGATCTGATTTATCATCACTTAAGAAGACAGTCCAACATAACACATAATGCATATCTGCTCTGTGCAACAATCATATTATTTGAGCACACACTATAAACAAGTTTCAGCATCCACCGATGAGGACGGTACTGTGTAACCAGGTACTTCTTGCACAACAGAGCAGAGAGGACAACACTGACCCCAGTGAACAACCTTCACTGAACTGTTGCTTAACATGATCCCACTGTCACATGAGCATACCACTGTCAAAATGGAAATGATACCCCTCTTAGTTTAGCTTCGAGGATTTGAGGCCAGTTCTCCTCACGGAGAGGTTGACTATAATTAGAGAAGTCAAAAACTCCTTTTAATCATCTACACATGGTGGGATCAGACACTGATAGGTCTGCCAGTGAGCTCAGACCTTTCAGTATGTCATTCTTTACATTATCAGTTTAGAACTGTTGATACTGCTGTTTGAGAATGAAGGGCTGCAAAAACAGCAAACCAAAAAAGTCACAGATGTAAACATAAATAAATAAATATCTTACATGCCCAAAGTACCTAGGCAACTATCAAGTGACACAAATGCATAAATATTTTGTAGGTCCCAGGGTACAATATAAGCTTCTCACACAATTTGCCAGCAAAATTAGCAGAAAATAAAAGAACTGTTGTTTAAAAAAAACAAAAAACAAACAAACCCATCCCACTCAGACCAAATCATATTAAATGGAACTTTATGCTTGCAAATCGCACCTAAAGTGAGGACACGGCTGATACTGTGCACTTTGGTGGTGTTGTGGTTTATTGTGCACCTCTCAATTTTTGTAACCTGGTTGGAGACACAAGATTGCAAGCAGCTTTCCTTTTACTGGCATTTCAGTGATTCAGTCAAGGAGCTTATATGCTTTTTTCTGACAGAGAGGGAGATCCTTCAGCTGTTGGAAAAGATGACACTCCCTTTGGAAACTAAAGCAATTACTTTATTTCTTGTTTCGACTTATTTTTATTTTTGATGATACTTGTGATTGTCTTTTCCTGAGTTATGACACCCATAGTTTAGAAGTAAATTGCAGAGTTTCGAGCATGCCTCAAGTGGAGGTAAAACCTCACAGACAGATGCCTCGATGGACCAACAGATGAAGATTGCATTGTGCATCTTTGAAAAGTAAAGAATGCATATGCCAAATTTCATGGGTCAGCTCCTTGTGGTTTTGGAGTCTATAGACTAGAAAGGTAAAACTTCACGGACAGACACCCGGGCAGGTGGATGGACAGATAGACAGTATGATGACAATATTCTCCTGCTTTATATCAGGCAGGAGGATAGGGAGGAGGACTGATCATCAAATTTAATCCCCAACAAAATTGGACGGCATGCAGATGTCTACTCAGAGCCATCCTTTCACCCCTTGATGGCAAAAATTACAGATCCAAATAGAATGACAATATAACACCCTCTTAGCATAACTCAGCAAGCCTAACAACAGATACAAGGATACTAGGAAGTAAGAAAGCATATATTACAGAGAAAGTTCTCTTCAGCTTTTATGCATCATGTTTGTTGAAAGGTCAGCTGGACAATTGTGGGCAAGATGAGAACACATCTCAATATCAGGCACTAATGGAAAAGACCCACTGATCTTAAACTATCTAGGTAACATATTCAGGTACACGACTTTTCTGAACTCGTGCCAAAAGGAAGATAAATTAAGTGCATCACTATTGTGTTTATAGTTCCCACAATCTATTTCTGCTGTTGCTCATAAAGCTGAGATGTTCCCGTTTACCTGACATGGTGAGGTCCAGTCTGTGGATGAGGGAGCGCTTGGCTGATTCCATCTCAGGGCTCGGATTGTCCAGAGCTTGGCGGCACCACACAACAGGACTCAAGGCTTTTTGCAGGGGACTGTTCAGCTTTGCCTCATATAACCTAGAAAAATATCAACAGCACATGTTATCTTCCTCCTCATATATGCTGTGACTCAGCAGCTCTAAGAGGAAATGTGATTGAGAGGATAACAAGCTGCGAGTTTGAACCTGGTTTTATTACTTACCACTGCCCTATAGTGGATAATGTGGACAGGCAGGAAGGAATTCATGTTTTTTTAGTTAACCCCCCCCCCCAGGTGTAGCATATTTTTAATGTAAATTAATTTCACATACATATTGAGCCTTGTTATTTAAGTGGCCTCAAAATAAAAAATGTTACCCTCAGTGTAATTATACAGTAAATGCTCCCTTTTGTTCACATTGTACATGCCGAGTTTTCAGCAGAACACAGAACAATGCAACTTCACGACAATGCAACCCTGACAAAGCAAATTTTAAGAATGAGCAGTCATACAAATACCCGAAAAAGCCACAAAGTTCAATGCTTAATCAACTGCAATGATTAAAGAGCCAAACCCTCTTAATACTGATATGCGCTTAAGTCAAACTTAAGGTTTGCGGGGCAAATACGGCCAACTAACAAGCTGCAAACTAACTAGCCAACACAAAATGTGAAAAAAAAGGCTGCAGGCAAACAATTTCAACTGAGGTGAGAGACCAAGAAGCAACTTCCAAAGCTAAAAAATTAAACTGATGCAGAAGTGCCAAAAAATGCAGCTCCTTTAATGGATCAATTCCCGTAGGCTCCAATGTTAACTTCACAGCATTAAAAACCATGTTTACAGCCTGGTACAAAATATGGTTATGGCTTCTATAAATATTTCCCTACTTCATAACAATTCTAAGCAGGAAGAATTTATTAAAGACTGATCCACCTGGATACTGAAGCTGACAGGCAGCTGGCACCGATGAGTGTGGCTGCTTGGTAGGTGTAGGTGCTTGGGAATCTGGGCTCCAGTTTTGGTGAATAGTATTTTATCAGTCTGTTACTTGGCACTAATTAGCAGGTATCGGTGTCTGTGTGCTGTAGCCAGCTAAACAGTTTTTGAATGCCGTTTGCTAACAAAGCTAGCTGGCATTAGTTCATAACTTAGTGCTGCACCCTCTCATCTACGGTAACTTCTGTCTCCAAAAAACAGCATAGCAGCATCCAAAACAATGAAGCTTCAAAATGAAGAGTCCAAAACCACTGGGTGATGTTATTGTGGCTACATCCACCCTTTATACACACATCCATCTATGTGGGAGGCGGAGTTACCATGTTTACCATGAGACAATTTCTACTTACAAAGAACATTATTTGCTTTGTCATTTTCATATTTGAATCCATATTCCATCAGAAACATGGAGTCATAGCGGGAGAACTAAAGCTACATAAAGTCACTTAACCGAAAAGTGACAAAATTTATGTTACTTGAATCCAAGAGGACCCAGAGGTGTAACACATGCATAAATAAGCAAGCCTAACAAGCTCACTGCCTGGAAAAAAGTAATGCTAAAGCTCACACAGTAACAATATCTCTCTTAACCTGGGATGGATCAGGTTAATTGAAAAGCCACCAGTCTTGCTTCATTTGCATATTAAGATTAGATTAAAAAGTGTATTTGCCTCAACAGAGATAACACAGTATCAGCCAGTAATGGAGCTGTAAAAGATGACTGGGCTGTATGGTATAGGTAAGCCACCTGATGAAAGATCTTTTACTTTTTATTCTTATTAAATGTCCTACACACCTACTGAGCTGACATGTTCAGGCTGGTGAAACAGACTAAGACTTGTAGCCATATGCAAGTGTAGAAGAAAAGTAAAGATGCACAAAAGCAGCACTAGCTGTCATATTCAGCCTTGTGAAAAAAATGGCCCGGCCTTTCTCTCACTGTGTGGAGTTTGCATATTCTCCCCGTGTCTGCGTGGGTTTCCCCTGGGTACTCCGGTTTCCTCCCACAGTCCAAAGACATGCACTTACTGGGGTTAGGTTAATTGGCCAATCTAAATTGCCCATAGGTGTGAATGAGAGCATGAATGTGAGTGTGAATGGTTGTCTGTCCCTGTGTTGGCCCTGCGACAGACTGGCGACCTGTCCAGGGTGTACCCCGCCTCTCGCCCTATGTCAGTTGGGATAGGCTCCAGCCCCCCCGCGAACCTGAAAAGGAGAAGCGGAAGCGAATGGATGGATGGATGGATGGGTTAAGAGCTTTACATGGAACAAACTGTATGTGAAATGTACATTTTTCCATTAAAGCATGTCAATAAAGTATCATTCCAACAGTGAATGGCTTCCTCCTAGGATCAGCTGCCATTTTGTGTGCAATGTCATTAGCCTATTTAATGGAGCAATGCAGAAGTTTACTTTCATACTATGAAAATATTCCAGTTATAGATCCTTGAAGTTTAGAACTTTAGTTTAAAATTTTGCACTTGATAAGGTGTCTCATTTTTTCCAGCATTTTTGAGTCCTCATAACGTCTGATCAGGAGAAGCAATCATGGCTAGAAGACGAGACTGGTATTAAAATGTAAGGAGACCACTGACATACTAAAACCTGTTTTAACCAGCCACCTAGTGCGTTTGTGGTATATGACCTCTGAAAATGTATCCAAAATGCAGTGAATGATCAGAAAACAGACCAAACATCCTGAGTGCCAATGCTTTGTTCTGTTACGCTGCATTAGACTGGTGCAGTTTTTCTACTGAAACTATGAATGATATATCCCATCATACCTACTGATGCTTAAATTTGGTTAAAAAACAAAAAAACATGCTGAACAAAAATATGAATTGGGCTTCAGATTGTGACACTTTAAGTGAGCGTAAAATGTATGTGAATTTAACTTCTAATAGAGCCTAAACGTGGTTTTCAATCAAATTTTGAGGGCTCAAAAATGCTGGACAAACAAAGCGCCAAATTTCAACCAACCTCTCAACTTTGAGAACCTGTAACTAAGAAAATTTTCATACTATGAAGCCAAAAATTCCACAGTCAATATACTAAATGTATTCACAAAAAAGAAAATCAGCTGATTTTGATAGGGTTAGATGGGAACTTTTCTGAGATTGTAATAATTTAACACATAATAACACATGTTTGGCCCTCGATTAAGGTAAAAAGGTAAAACAAGGCTACAAACTGGCAGAACTGCCTGCTACTTTGTGTTTGTCCTCTTCTCTTAACAAATGTTTGCGAAGAGAAGAGACGAGAAGAGTTTCCACTCAGAGGAGAAATCTGAGTCAGCAGCTGTCAGCACTGTTGCAGCCATAGAGGAAGCCTTTCAAGATGAAAGCAGAAACATTGCAGGCAAAACAAGTGCAGAGAAATACCAGCCTGAAATTGGGACTGCACATTTTCATTGTTTATCATCACAACAATGGTCATTCAAATGTGGTACGGCACAATGTAAATCTACATCTTCATTCTCCCAGCACCAAAAAAAATTACATGTGGGATTCACATGCAGAAACAAGAGAGCAATGGGCATCTATTGATAGGCTGAGTGCTGCAGGGTCAGGCAGCCTTTTTAAATCCACTCTGATGCTAATTCATGGGATTACAGGAGTCTGTGACAGGAGCTGGCAAAAGCTAGGCACTACAGGGTAATCCCAGATATCAATCTGATCCAGAGGGTGGACAAACGGCCAGGGCATAATGAGACTAGCTCAGTTGGGCATGAGCGAGCAATGTCTGAAAGTAGTCAGATGCCGAGGGCTCAGTAGCTGGCACGGGCACGCAGCTGCATGCAAGAGAGGAAAGGCTGAGTTAGCTCAAATAATAATTGCAAAAAAACACAAATTGATGAGCAGGATTTGTGTTTATCCTCCCTTTTAAAAACAGTGTCACATGTTCAACTTCAAAACAGATGATATGCCCTGATTGTTGTAGATTTTGAAACTGTCATTATGATGTTTCAAGAATTATGCCCTCATGTTGCCTACTACAGTATCATTACCATAGCAGATGCAGAACATACGGGCCCCTCCTAATAAGATAGATAACCATGTCCTTAAGAAATAGGCTATCATTATATTCTCATCCAGTCAATAGTGATGGCCTAAGAAGAAACTACTCATTTTTATCATGACATCTCTGTAAATCTACATCTCTAAAAACAGTCAAATGCAATCTAGACTGGAGTTTGAAGATGACTGTCCTATTTCCATCTCTCATTTGGTGCTGCAGAGCACTTGTAGCTGTGTGCCAACTGCTGTGCTAAAGGGATTTCAGAGGAGGAACATAACCATGGCTACCTCTCCCACATGGCCTTTGGGCAGGAAAACAACTTTGATTTTTTACTGTACATGACAAGCCAAGCAATCTGCCACATCACAGTACCAAAAACTGATGATCTCAGACCTCAGGCCCCCGTCAGCTGAGAGCCTGTGCCCACGGGCCTGCTGATCTAGCTTTGAAACAAATCAACAAACTCCAAGCAAGGTATGAAATAATGGAAAGCGGTTTGACAATGACTGCAAGACAAAGCCTACATTTTATAGTCAGACAGTCACAGAAGTGGCTTGGGATCACCCGTATGACTTGCCAAACAACATCCTGCAGTCAGTAATCCATAATGAGGCTACTTCAGTGGGGATGACTTCATATTTCAGGCAAGCTACTGAGATGATTGTTCATGCCAGGCGTTTGTGGTGGCAGCGAATTTGCATAGCAGCTGTGACCAGGCATTTAAAGCTGTCACCCAGCCCTGAAGACACAAGCACGGCTGAGAAGGCAAGTTACCTCCAAGACAAGGCTTTGACTCACCAGCTGTCCTCGTCTTCGTTTAGGCAATCCATGTCTTCGAGATCTAAAATTTCCACTTCATCTAGGATTGAGGTTTCCGCTTCATCCGTGAAGCCCCTGCTAGTGTCTGAATAAAGTGAGTTCATACTCGATAGAGAGGTGGCAGCAGATGCCCCCTCACCCTCATACGCCCTCCTGAAACTGATGCCGTCGTAAGACAGTCTGGGGTTTAAGCAGCGGTTGTTCTCAAGCAGCCCACCGTAGCCGCCCGTTCCGGCGAACCCCACCCCAGGGAAGCCGGCCAGACCGGCTGCCATCCCCGCTGACAGGGACGAAGAGTCGTATCCGGCGCTCAAGGGTCTGTGGTTCCCTGACATCGCTCCGGATGAGGACAACATCGTAGACCTGCTCCGGAGCTGCTCATTTTGTTGTTCGAGTTTCTTCACCAAGTCCTGCAGCTTCCGCACCTCCAAGTCCGCGTTGATATTAGAGTTGATATCCTCCATAGTGGCTCCTCTCAGCCCAACGAAAATATGCGGTGGTCTGGGTTATTTTTAGTCGTTTCTTTGCCGAGAGTTCCTTTGTTTTTGTTTACTTCACTGCTATATGGGTGTTCAAAGAAGACACTTTGGTGTTCAACTGACTTGAAAAGCTCCGCGTCGTCATCTTCTCCGGTTATTCGTGCTCACGGGCACGGTAGAGGCCATTTTCATAATACTCGTCACCAACTGTTAAAGACCAACAGGCGGCGGCTAACACACGTCACCACGTTCCATATCGGGAGCGACCACGTAACCAACACCTATTTGCGCGTGCACGTACAACCACTCTTATAGTCCAAAGATATGCATCAATAATTTGGCTACATAAACCACATTTTAAAATGTGAATGATCTCTTAAACCCAGCATTTTTCTAACCTGAATGTTTATTTCTGATTTTAAATGATTATTACATAATTACAACATCTTATAAATTTATAACTACCTGGAAACAGAGCCCTAAAAGCTAATAATGGAACAAACAAAACAAAAACAGGGGCTTGTCCAAAGAAGGGAGCATAGGGTGGTACCATCCCCCTCTGGTGACCTACACTAATGGGTTAGTGTGTCCAAACTTTTGACTGGTATTGTATATATTTTAAAAAGAAACTGAAATAATGAAACAAAGCCATGGAATTTACAGTACTAAAAGTATTTTATAATTTGCTAGGAAAATGAGAAATAGATGTAGTGATTTTTTGAAACATGTAAACATACATGGAAATAAGTATATCGGACAAAAACTATATATTCTAGAGGGTTTGAAAATCAATATTTGGTGCGACCACTTTTAGTCTTCAACACAGTCTGAAGTTTCTTAGACAAACTTTGTTGTAATTTCTTTAAGTAGACTTCAGGAGTAGTTTTTGGGGCTTCTTGGAGGACGTTCAAAGCTCTTCTTTGAATGTTGGCTGATCCCACACTGGTTCAATAATGTTGAGTTCCAAGCTTTGAGGAGGTCAGTCGGTGACTGATAGTGTTCCATTGTGTGTTTTTCTATCAGCTTTTACTGCATTGGAAGTGTGTTTGGGATCACTGTCAAGATGAACTGAAGCCATTGCCAATCAGAGGCATTACAGATGGTATTGCAGGGTGGATCAAAATCTGATGGTACCTTTCCACGTTCATAATTCCATCTGTTTTGATAAGATCCCCAACACCACTGGCTGAACTGCAGCTCCAAATCATGACAGATCCTGTTTCAGGTCTTGGTTGGAATTTTTTCCTGTATTTCTTAAAGACATGATATTCAGATACTGTTCATTTGTTGGATAGTTTGTTAGCCCTGCCAATTCTTCTTTTGTCTTTCACTTGTCCAATTTTTAATTGGATGAGTGGAGATAAGTTTACATGTATAAGGACTAGGAATCTCCCTGTTTATGCAAAAAAAATTAAATAAATAAAATTATATATATATGAAATGCTTGTCAAACTGTTATTTTTAGCATTATATATATACATATATATATATATGAAATGCCTGTCAAACTGTTATTTTTTATATATATATATATATATATATGAAATGCTTGTCAAACTGTTATTTTTAGCATTTTTTATAGAAACAACTAAAGAAATTGAAATGAGTGGAAAAAGCAGCCAATATCCAAAGAAAGAAAAACTCTGAAAGACCTTCAGAAAGTCTGGTGAACCACTTTAAAGAATTACAAGAAAGTGTGGTTCCTGGAAGCAAAACAAATATAAAAGGGCTACTAAAGAATTTTGTACAGCATTGTAAAATTTAGTACTTGTCTTCCTCTTCTGTCAATTTGATGATAAAACCTTTATAGGATTATTAAGGTATTAACTTTTATACCCAAGGTATAATTATGACATGAAAAATGGATGGATTTAGAAAAAAGGTTTTCTGAACTGTGTACCCGAGCCAGATGTACACACCTTGAAATAAAAGCTGATATGTCAATCTTTTGCCTCAGTGATTTGTCAAACCCAAATGTTTTCACTATCGGAAAAATAATGGGATTGACCTCACTGTGTCAATATTTTTGGAGGGCAGTGTAAATATTTTTAATGTTTTCTATGCCAGATTATTTTAGCTAAATATTCAGATTTTCTGTGGATCCTGCCAGCCCTGTTCTTAGTCCTTCCCTGTGACATTCCATTTAAAAAATCCTAGAAAAAAAGAATCAAGATAAAAAAAAGACAAAATGAACATGAGCACATAGCTATCTTTATTATTATTATTTTTTTTTTACAAAATGCTGTTAAAAAACAACAACAACACCAAAACTTTAGTAACAAAAAAAAGAAAGATGGAGCTTAGTTTGTTGGAGACAGTTTGTTTCTCAGTCTCAAGGGAGGTCCAGGGCTTCCTCTGACTCCAGGTGGTCCTCAGGTTTTTGAAACACACTCTTTCTGCCTCCCTGTTCCCCGGCCTCAGCCTCCAAATTCTCCGCCTCTCCCTGCCCCTGGCTGCCCATGGTATTTTCCAGCCCATCCTGGTCAGCACTGGCATTCTGTGAGTCAGCTCCTTCATCATCTTCATCTTCCACATCCATCTCAAAAACACGTATGTGCCTCAGATTGGCACTTAGCTGGATAGAAAAATCCAATGTTTGGCAACATTACACATTATTCAGAGAAATGTGAGAGGACTGAAAAATGGATTAGCCAAGATTATACAGATTACTGAAAGAAAAAAACAAAAAAAAAACAAAAAAAAAAAAAAAAAAAAAAAAAAAAAAATTAACCCAAAAAAACCAAAAAAAAAATCTTCCCACAAAAAACATAAACCA
>VUQK01043283.1:0-14238 GCA_015106715.1 Bujurquina vittata | reverse complement strand
CTAAAAAAAAAAAAAAAAAAATCTCTAAGAGGCAGTAGAAAAAAAAGAAGAAAAAAAAAAAGAAAAAAAAAAAAAAAAAAAAAAAAAAAAAAAAAAAAAAAAAAAAAAAAAAAACAAAAAAAAAAAAACAGCAGTGCAAATGATTCACCCATTATATCCTGAATTAAAATCTTCACACACTAAACATAATGCAAATTCTTACCACGCAAGCCACTTTACGGATTCCATTGACAGCCACAAACTGCGCCTTCATGTTTTCCAGTTCACGCCACTGATTACCCAACACCAGACCTTGGCACGGGATGGAACTGCTCTGCTGGTCCAGCCTGAAAATATGCAAAATGCAAAGCTGAGATATGCACTTTGTTAAAGTTGTGTCTTATAAGAATGTGTGTTGTGGCTAGTTTTTACTAGCCTTATGTGGGGCAGCGTCCAAAACCAGTGGGTGACACTTTTATACAGTCTATGGTTTTGCCACAAGACTAGGCCACTGTGATGGTGAACGCATTTGTGTGGACTGTGTGGATTATCACATTAACAATTTGCTCATATCCCAGTTTAAGCAATATATGTGCCACGTTAGTATACTGGCCAGTCAGCTCCAGGAGGAGGGATAAAAACTAGAGACACAGACCATAAGCTTAACGTGCACCTTTAAAAAAAGAGAAATCATCCAAATGCAAGAATATTTAAATAAACAATCTTTAGTCTGATGGATGAAATAACTATTTGTTAAGCTTTATAGGTTTTGTAAGTATTCTTTTATATGGTTTGTAAAGTGTTAAATGTTTGTAAATATGTCTGCCTATTTATTATGTACTGTCTTCATAACTTATTAGCAAAGGTTTTTAGGCCTCTTTTCTTTCCTCTACTACACTGTCATTTGTACTGATAAGAGGAAAACATTCCAAAAAACAAAAACAAAACCCCCAAAATACAAAAGCTAGGAAGGCTGTCCAGGCAATGTTCATGAAGGAATGTTGGCACATATTTAATATCATGACACAATGTCACCAATGGTCAAAACGTTCTACTTTTATTGCGTAAACCATACAAAAAAGAGAACATATTAATAGATCAACTTTTTATTGACTTTGAATAAGGCTAAATGCAGGTTTTTGAATATTTGTGGTGGGTCATTTGTTTCTTTATCGATAGGGAAAGTGGAGAGAACAGGAAAAGCAAAGAGAGAGAAAGGGAGTCAACATGCGGCGTACAACTATATGGGATATGAACCAGGAACCCGCTTATCAGTGTATTTGTGTTGATGATGCATGTGGATTATGCCTGTGCGGTGTAGCTATCCACATCAAACAACCTGAATTTAAATGCTTTAGCTGTCAGAAAGAGATTCAAAATCATGAAATGAAGCTAAATAATAAACAGAATAAACACACACCTCAGGTTTGTCTCCCAGTTGAATTCTGTCTCACAGCTTAAGAGGGAAGAAATCGGAATTTGAGCAAGGTGACGCGTGCTGTTGAGTTCTTCCGATCCTTGTAAGACCACAGTCAGCATTTCATCATCGTAAAAACGAGCATCCAGGCAGCTGTAAACATAATGAAACCTGACAAAGAAACTCACATTAAATCTTGAGCCTTACAAACACCTTTCTCCAGGTGAGACATTTCTTTGCATTTACATCTTTTATATACAGTAAAGTAACTACATAAGCGTGACTCACTGGTTTCCAGCATTTTCATCATCTCCACTGTCAAGATGATGGCTGAGATTAATCGACATGACACTGTTTGGGATTGCTCTGCACAAGAAAAACAAATCAGGTTATAAACAGAAATAAAATATCTAAAAACTTGCTGAATTACATGTACCTCTGTACCTGTTTGGGTCTGTTCCTCTACGTAACAGGTAGAGTTTGTGGGCTGAAATTTCTGGCATGCAAAACACAACATAGTGCATTTTGGATTTTTTGTCATTCCACCTGTAGGTCGACAAATGAACAGCATCAATTAAAACACCGTCTTGCTGTTACAGATACGAAATGCTAGGCGGTATTTGTTTTACATACAAAGATGGAAGTTCAAAAAGTCGAGGAGTGTTTTCAGAGCTAAAGAAACAAATAAATACAAATTCAGTCACAGTGTATGGATCATATTTAAAATATGACAGATTATGAGTAGACACATAGGATTATACCTCTCAGGCACGTTGTACAAGGGCAAAAAGATGGCTTGTTTTACTGATTTTCCAATTATTTCCTACACACAAATAAACAGAATAATTAACAGGAGCAAAAACAAAACTTTGAATGCCAACTTTGAATCCATAGCACACAAAACTCACTGCAGGTTTCTGTAGACAATCCTCAATCACATTCTCCATCATCCTCTTGACAAAGTGCAAAGACTTTTGAGGATATGAAGGAAACAGCAAAGGGCTCTCTAAAAAAAATCCAGTGAAACATTCAATCAGTTGATTACAGCAGAGGCATTTTGCAAAAAACCAACATTCCACGTAATGTCTTACCAAAGAATTTTTTTTTACCTCAATCCAAAACACATAAAGGTGACAAGTTTACCTTTCAGGTGCATGCTGTCCTGTAAAAACTTCAGCCACTGATTTCCCTTTGTGTTGGGTGGAGACACAAGGTCCTCATCTTCATCCTTTAGGTACTGATTATGAATATTCATATATTCATGATTATGAATTATTATGAAAGGCAATACCAGAATACTGTCATGCACGAGTTCCATAAAAAAAACAAAAAACTAAAAAGCTATACAGTACAAAACCATTTACCTGTCCAACTCGTTCTACATTGAAGTACTTCCCTTTACGACCAAAGAGTTCCTCATTCTGTTAAACCACAAAGGCATTAAAATAAGTTAGTGAAAATCTTTAAATATGTTAGCATATTTCAACTGTTATGGGGACCTTACCTCACTGAAATGCTCAGACAAGAAGTCAGCAACAAATGCAATGTCCTTCTGAGTCATCTAAGGGGTTAAACAACACGTTATGATAAATAATGGATGTTCATATAATTCCATGAACAATGAAACCAAAATAAACATTAATGAACCTTGGTCTTAAATGCCAAACAGATGATAGCACTGTTTTGGAAATAAACACAAAAGATGTCAAGTCTCAAGAAAGAAAAACATAAACTGACAGAAAAAATAATATTTGGGGAACAAAAAAAAAAAATCAGAATTGATTTGTAATCATGGAGATGTCGCCTTTTTAGTTTTTGAAATCAGAAAAAAAAAAAAAATCCTTATCTGAATTTGCGCATTTTAGGCGCAGTATGCCTTTAATCTCTGTTGGTTTCTTCTTGTTGGTTTGTACACTGTTTATGTTAAACATTTATTGAATAAAAAATAAATCTCACCTTATTGAGTTCCGGTGGCACATGCTCCTCACACATTCTGAGCATTGCTGTGGGGAAAAAAAAAAGCATCTAAGCATATAACCGGTAATTTAAAGTCTATACATGAGATCTTACATGTTCATTAACTATTATACATGTTTTTATTGGGGTCAACAATTCTTCTTTTATTTCTTACCTACATACAGCCAACGGAAAAAGGCTTTAAAGTTTTTCATACTCTTGTCAATCACCCTAAATGCACAAAAAAAAAAGAAAAAAGAAAGCTGTGCCATAAGAAGAAGGAGAAAAGAACAGATGATAATAAAATGAGCATAACTCCTTTATGGTTGAGAACATACTGCAGAAGTTCACTGGTTTTCAGGGAAAAGGACCCAACAGCTGTGATAGCGCCTGAAAAAATAAATAAAAACAACACACACGTGACTACCGATGGAAAAAAGAGAGGACATTTTTAAATCATTGTGGATGTCCTGAAATGCACCTTCTATAGCTGCTGCATCCAAACCAAGGGGCTCAAACTTTTGCTTCCACAGAGCCATTCCTTTCACCTCACTGAGGTGATACAACAGAGCCTCGGAGCCACTGCAGTCAGCAAAAGAGAGGAACAGATTTAAAATGACGACCAGTCGGAGGGCAGGGCAGCATTGATGAAAAGCAAAAAATACCTCTGCAGATGGCTGATCACTAGCTTTTGGATGCTGGAGTAGGAAGACTCAATGGATTGTCCAAGTTTCTTCAGTCCCTGGGATGAAAAAGAAATTTAACTGTACCACCAAATGCATCCAAATTTGTCTAAAGCAGTGTTTCTCAAACTGTGGGGCTCAAAGGACCTGGGAGAAAAGTCATGTGGAACAAATGTTGAACAGCAGATTAATTATCAAGGCAGAATAAGGAAACATTAGCAGGTATGTTAGCATAGCGACTAGCAAATTTCTCCACCGTCACCGCTGTGTGCATAGAGCTGCTTCGACACCGAGAGTCTAAAGAGAAAACTCTTGAGAAGGAAATTATATCTGAACTCCTCTTAAACCTTTTCAGAAGTTGGTGGCTTCATCAATCTGGGTTATCTGAGCAATTATAGCTTGTGCAGGATGAGGCTGTTCTCTTGGAGCACACTCCAAAACAATCATGTCTTTAAATGTAGAAAACACACTCTCACAGTCTTAATTCCAAAATGTTATGAGGTCCAATCTAGTAGGATTTCTGTAGCAGCAATGAGCCATTCACGAAAGAAGTCAATGCATTCAGATGTTGCAAGATTAACAAAAAAGATGAAGTATGAAAGGGATTTTGCTCTCACCTTGACTGTCAGCTGGTTCATGAGAAGAGCCTGTAGTTCAGGGCTGCAAGAAAAAAAAAGAAAAAGCCAAAACCAAGAAAATTACAGGTTTTGCATGATTTACCTCAAACCAAGGCCAAACCACATCCCAAGTAACCAGCTCAAGATATATTGCTACCATCTGCAGGACATTCTAGACATTGCAAATCCAAAAAGCAGCAATAAAATCATCCTGTCACACCTGGACTGTCCCCAGAGTAGAAGCTCCAGAAACTCATCTTGAACTTGAGTACTTGTGTTCTTTTCCTGCAAAAATAGAGAATAAGACATGAGCTGACACGCTCTTGTTTCAGACCATTAAGACAACAAACCGCAACTACAAACCTGAACAAACTTAGTGAGCCTAAGGTCCATCTGCATGAGAATATCCTCCCATGCTTCACACATACAGGTAAGTGAAAGGTGCAGGTACTGTAGCAGGGTGGAGATGTGGGTGAACTTGCGTGCCATCCTGGTGACCTCAGGCAGACAGTCTGACAGCAACCCCGTGTCCAGCTGGAATAAGAAGATAAAAGTTCAGGAGAAATTTAGGTTAGAGTAGAAAGGAGGTCAGAAAGTGGAAAATTAAGTCAAATCATCCACCTCACCTGAACATAACAGATCTCTGGGTTGTTGTCAACAGATCTGACCTCTGTGATGGCAGACAGAGACTTAAGATCACTGGACAGACTCAGGCTGCGGCACATTCCCACAACCTGCAATTAAAGCAACAAAAGTTTCATCATCATTATTGTTGTGCACTTTAGATATCAGTTTGATTTACTATTTGACCATATAAAGACGACCTTAGGACATTCATTTCCTTGTTTTGTGTCATATTTACAGACAATGGTGGCTACTAAATAAGGACAAAATGTCAAATAATGACGTACAGTTACATCATGTGTACATCATGTTTGTGTTTTGTTACATTTCTACAACTAACTCTTCATCACACCGCTGATATTTACTTTATGATATGATATTCCACTTTATCAGGACTGGATCATGAACAAAAAAATAAACTCCATCTGATGCATTTCCAGTTCACTCAGTACCTGAATGAACTTTAAAGACTAGCACATTTTAACAGCTCATATACATATCACGTAGGACTGTCACAATCTCTGATTTTAACTGATATCGTGACAACTGTCTACCCACTTCTTTGGAAAATATATTCAGCTCAAAATACAAGTTTGAAGAAAATCATTCAGTCAAAAAGCACCTACTGAAAGCTTTTGTCACTGTAAACGAGAATTACAAGTGTCTTTAAATGAAGAAAACTGCCTTACCCCTTCCAGTGTGGCAATCTTGTACATGCCATAGGCATAAAGCTCCACAAAGCTTGCATCTCCTCCGAGAACAAGTATGTTCAGTCTGCACAGAAACAACATAGGGTGGTGAATCATTTACAAAGGTTGCTCCTTTAGAAAGACTGACGTTTGCCCATGTATTTCTAATTTTACCTAACGTCCCCCAGGAGTTTAAGTATCTCATCAGATTTTTCCTCACTGTGAAACAGACAGAAAACCATATTCAAATCAAATCAATTTTATTTATACAGCGCCAATTCACAATAGACAGTCGCCTCAAGGCACTTTGTATTGCAGGTAAAGACCCAACAATACTGCAGAGAAAACCCAACAGTCAAAACGACCCCCTATGAGCAAGCACTTGGCGACGGTGGGAAGAAAAAACAGCCTTTTAACAGGAAGAATATTCAAAGCACATATTAAATAACTGCTGAATTTCATTAAAATGTTGGCCCACCTGAAAATCTTTGAAGTCGTGCTATAGCTGGAGGAAAAAAACAAAAGGACAACCATTAATCACTCGTCTGAGGAGTTGTTTTCTCATAAATTGATGTATATTCCTGTTACCTCTTGGGGAGAGTTGGTAGCTTGGGAAGAAAAAGTTTGGATTCATCCTCTGAGTTGTAAAAAGAGCTGAGGGCACTGAAACACATCAAAACAATCAGTCACATAATCCCACACATCTTCCAGACCATTGGATTGATTTCTGAGCTTCATCCAGTGTATACCTGCTCTCCTCAACCACCTCCATCCAGTGCATGCAGGTTATAGGACTCTGCAAAGGGAACATATGTAGGATCTCTGCTTTCTCAACATCACACAGGACCACCTGCTTGGTGTCTCCAAGGCTGAATGCCAAAACTGAAGAGAGAATATATTATCGTCATGATTCCATTAAAACAGATGACTAAAAAGAGCAAAAGATGAACCCAGTCACTCCTTACTTTTGCCATCTGGTCTCCAGGCAATTGCTGTGATCTCCTTCCCAGTATACTCACTGGGTGGTAGGCTCCAAACACGCTGGAAACCAGCCAAGCGGTGAAGTAGCAACTATGGAAATACATAAGCCAAGTATTAAAATAAATAAATAAATAAATAAAACAAAAACATAAAAGATACCAAGACATGTTCAGAATAATAGTTTTAATATTACCTCTCCAGTTGTGTTGGCCAGAGCAATCAGATCCCTCTTTGGAGACCATGCCATACACAGCACAGGGTTAGGAAGTTGCTTCTCTCCCACTTGCCGGAAAGCAGGCATCTTGCTGACTGAAAAATGTAAACAAAAAACAAAACAAAAAACCCCACTGAAATTAAATAAACCTTAAGCTTTTCTGTTTTTCTTTTATTTGTGTCAGAGTAAGAAAAGACAACTTTTCAACTCTAACTGTTGTTTCACTTCCAAGTGCTGCCAGAAAAGGTTCAATTGATTCTCTGGGAAGAATTTAACACCTTTCTTCTACTTCTAAAAATGATTTAATTCTAAAATTGTGAGCAATTTTTAATACATTTTTTATGTACCTGACACCCAATTTCACAGTTTGTTCCTGATGAATCTCTGTTATAAAAATAACTTAACTGACATATTTAGTCTTCATCACTTTATGTTTGGACATTTAACCAGAGCAAATCGCCTTCATCAGTCAACAGTCTGGCTACATGAGCCAATACAGATGTTCAGAATAACAGTTTTCTGGGTTGAGATCAGGTGACTGCAAATGTCTAAGCATGACTCGGTTCATTTATACTGTCATCAAACCGTTCAGTGACCCCAAGTTCCCTAAAGATCATCATGACAGAAATGCTACTTCACAAGATGAAGATGATCACACAGAAGAACTTTTTATTGATTTGCAATCCAGGTGGTCCAGTTCTGGCTCCTGGGAGGCATGTTTTAACGCCAGAGCGATAAAGTGACAAGCGGAGCCAAACCATGAAAGCAACAGTACCCTAACCCTGATCCCCTCAAAGAACGAGTCAAAAATTTCAGGATTTTCCTTTGAGCTGTTATCGGCCTTCATTTGCGCAGAGCTCCAACATATCCGGGGACGTGATATTAAATAACTCTATCAAGTACAGTTACGGTAAGACACGGGATTAGATAAACACTCTCACTGACGACGAAAAAAATCTATTTAAAAAATGTTTTTCTGAGAGTTGAAGTTATTTATTGAGGTCTATGGTAAAAATAGCCAATAATAATAATAAAAAGCTAAATTGATCACTTACAATTAAAAGCTGACAGATGAGATCCTTCTGCTCCAGCGATAATATGCTAGCAAGCTAACGCAGAAAAAAACACCATATATGATATTTTTGCCATTTAGGACATTACAAGCGGGGAAGTATAATAACTATAATACACCTAAGTGAGTCCCAGTCTGCTTGGTGCCGCTAAAATCTTAATTTTAATGTTTCGTCATTATGTTTTTACAACTACGCGGACACCGCCATTTTTTTTCTTTAAACCAATCATTGCGGAGCGACGGCGGGAGGGAAGGGACAAACCTATCTAGAGAGAAACGCAATTTGATGGAAATGACAACTGGAAAAGTGCAGGGGTTAAACATGTGGGTCCAGAACCACGGACGCCAGGGAGCCACTGGATGGCTTAGTGAAGTGTGAATATTTATTTTAAAAGGTTTTAAAATACTGGATCTTCAGTTTTCAGTTAAATAGAGTGGTATTGCTGGCTTGGTGTTGTGATGCCAGCAATATGACACATGGGGTAAATCAGAGAAGATCAGAATCAGAATCAAAATGCCTTTTATTGTCATTGTATTATAAAATACAACGTAATTGAGGTGCCACTTCTGCAGACAAAAACGGTATTCATTTTTTAAGCCATAAAACAACAAGGTAATTTAAATGGTAAACCAAGTCCTTTCAGCAAATGATAATAAATAATTATCAGTATGATGGAGTCAAGAATTAAATAGAAGGTGCAGTGGTACATTGCAATAATCATCCTTGATTTAGGACAATAATTACACTTGGATTAAAAACTGTTGTACTGTTGTAAATACTGATACAGGTGTCAATCTCAGGTGTTTAAGAAAATAAGGACTCTTTAAATTTAATGCCATTACATGTACATTTAATCACAGTGAATCTGAAAAAGCATTAAAGTTGTTAAGATGTTGTTGAAAAGAAATGGCATTTTACTTCTTTGTGATCCAAGCAACTTAAATTCTAGAAAAACTTGAATTTTGCATATATTTCTGCTCCTGAGCAATATCCCATTACGTAATTTGCATCACAAAGGAACAGGTTTGTGTTGTGCACATTTATTTATGTATGCACATTTTAACATGTCTGTTTTTGTGCACTAGTAAAATCATCTCAGAAGATTTTGACCTGTGAAAGCCTGGTATTTTAATGCTTCAGATTTTCATTGTGTTTCATTCATTTGTGTCTATAGAACAACCTTTTTTTAAACCACCTGTCACATTAACCTTTTGCATTTATATGGGTAATAGCTCCAGTTTCCTTTCATGTATTTGGGCCCCTGTTTAAATTTTTTTTTACATCCTTTCTTTTATTCCTAGTGTCTTGTGTGCTTCCTTGTCTTTGTCTCCACAAGATTGGTCTGTTTCTTAGTTTTCTCCCCTACCTTTGTTTGCTTTAACTTTCTTCTGTCCTGTGTTTTTGCTTCCTTTGTTTTCCCTCCTTTGTGATTGTCTACCCTGCCCTCATTAGTTTTACCTGTGTCCGGTGAACCCTGTATGGTCTTGTCAGTCTGCCTGTTTAATCTCCTCTTTGCCTGTTGTGTGCCTCCCATGTAACTCATGCACCTTGTGTGTTTATTAATCCTATCCCAGTGTCTTGCATTTGAGTATTTTTTTTCTGTGTCTTAACATTATACAAAATTACACGGAAGCCTCATGTGTTGACTGCCAAAATACCACAGATACTATTAGACATGCTGTTCTTCCTAAGAATCAGTAAATGATATCTATGCATGACCATGTAATAGTAAAAAAAAAACACTGTAAATTTAATTCATGATTGAAGAACTTGTGATGTGTTGTGCACATATGGTAGCCCATAAAAGATAGCTGGAAATGTTCCAGGGCTATTCATACATACAGTAGATCACAAACTGTAATACATAGAAGTCACCACTAAATAATGCAGTTATTTTTAAATGATACCTTACAGAGTTATTGCTAAGTGGGGTAGGATGACAAGCAGGTCATATTTAAGATTGCTCATTTGCTGGTGTGTCTGTGTGTGCAGACTAGATAGTTGTTACAGAGGAAATTCCTTCCAGTCTTATCACCTACTCTTGACTGTAATCAGTGGATTGATGAAGAACCAGAATAGCTCTGAGAGCACAAAATGTGATAGTGGCCCATAAATAGACCAAGTGAGGCTGCATGGTTCTCCACTGTCTGTCTGTCTAACCCACTGTACAGGCCTTACACTCCAGAATATAAGGTACAGTAAAAGCCTGTTTCTGTCCCTACAGCCACAATCAGCACCTCTCTTTCGCTCTCTCTCTCTCTCTCTCTCTCTGTGTTCTTGATTTGGCAAACCCTGTGTATCCCAGCAATTTGTCTCTCCAACAACATCTGGTTGTAAGTTGGTTCCCTCCACCTAGCAGAGCTGGGATATAACATTATATCAGTGAGTATCTCCTGCCAAGTGTACAACGACATTACCTTAGACTTTTACTGTTATGTTTACAGCGTTAACCTACACCAAACTGAACTTGAACCCTGAACTCTGTGTAAGTACCAGGACCATTGTCAGATGCCATGCCTGTGGGCAAACCCAATGAGTGGGGGGCATCTGGGGTCAGTGGGTCAGCTTTGTTGTGTACAGAGGCAACATTAACAAACTGCTGTCACTTGAATGTCAGATGGCTTAGCTAGATAAACAATGGCATACTCTTCAGGATGTATATTATTTATCTTCACTCCACAGATTAGTTGGTTACATGTGTTAAGCCTACTTATAAGGGCTTATAGGAGCGCAGGGCGAGTGTGCGATTTCAAGAATTATAACAGCATGGGTTTACAGTTTTTAATTAACAAATACTGGTCCAGTATAAAAATGTCACCACCACCTTCTGTTCCTCAGGATTACCTCAACACTATCTCTTCGTGCCAGTGTTCTGGCTGTGAAACCTGAGCCAGGGGCCAAATATAGCCCCACACAGTGAGCAGTTAGGGACCGGGACAGATGGGACAGCAGGCCACTGCAGAGACAGTACGCTATTGGACCCTGAACTCAAGAGAGCCTGCTGACTGCCTGACCAATAAGGCTGCTCTCCTGGAAAGAAGCTTCTTTTTCAACTCATTCTTGCTTAAACAAGACAAACCTGGAGCGACAAAACCAGGAGAGAGCAAACAGAGGACATACAGAACACTTAAAGGTATGTGTTCTTCTGTTTTCTGTATTTTACCATTTGATTCTTTATTGTTTATCAAGTGTGTGGCCTAAATCATTTAATTTGACAGTGACAGTAGTAGTGCAGCGGTTTTTAAATATAATAAAGTCAGTTTCAACATTGTAAACATTGTATATACAGTAGGTGCCAGTCTGTCATCTTTTAAGGGCATTTCAATTCCCTCTCACTTAGAATAATTTGTTCTATTAGATTAATGATCAATGTGAGAATATAAAATATTGTAAAACATGTAATCTAGAAAAGCTAAGGAGGTAGTAATAACTTGACAGCACAAGTAGTTATTACAATTTTTGTCTCAGGTTTTCCCCATTCATATTTAAACCTCACCCTGTTGCTATTATTGTTCCCTTTGGCTCAGTGTCTAGGTTTAGTCCATTGCCATTAGTGTATGTTTGTGCAAGTGCAGCTATACCTGTCTGTGTTTAAAGGTAGCGACCTCGCTCCTGAGCTCAGGGTGGGGTTGCAGCACCACGGTGAAACATAGCCCAAGGGATTAAAAATAACAACAGCTGGTCTTCAGGACGCCATGAGGCGCCAAGCGTCACACTGTGTCTCATATGAAACTACGCCAACAGTTTCACAACATACATACATCTATAGTTAACGTTGGGAGAAATAAGAGCTACACGTGAAAATGATCTATTGTGCATTCAAAAGGAGAGGGACTCCTGTTTTGACTATAGTAAACTCACATGTAAGGATGCGACATGTGGAATAAAAATACTCATTGATATGATACTCATTGGTGATTGCATACTTTCTAAGAATTACCTGAGCAAATAGTAAATACTGTCTATGTTGTTTTTGATGGCAGCATGTTGGTGGTGTGTTTAGCACAGTCACCTCACAGTAAGTGGTTTGAACTTGATGGCATCTTGTGGCCTCTCGGCGTGGAGTTTCCATGTCTTACCTGCACCCGCGTGTATTCTTGAAGGTTTCCTTCAACATTCTAACGACATGCTATTTAGGTTAATTGGTTGTAAATTATCCATAGCTGTGGATGTCAATGTCAATGAGCTCTCAGTTTCAGGGTTCTGTCGAAGCTATACCCCGACTTTCATGCCATGATAGCTGGGATAGGCTCCAGTATTCCCCCAACCCTTGGATAAACAGGAAATACATGGATGTTTTCAATAGCCCTTTGGAATAGCATCTTTTGAATGATGGTACTGTCACCTAAACTAAAACAATGATTACATCAGTGCTGAGAGGATCAGTTTATCCACATAAATTTATTTTTTCTTTGGAAGGCCAGAAATATAGAGAGTTTTCTGGTTTATGAACTCTTGATGCTCATAAAATGGGTATTTATGTTAGTATTTTTTATCCATTTTATGAACAACCTTTAAAATAAACATTCAAAAAATAAAAAACAAATGACTAAAATGTAACTGGTATTTCAGCTCTAATTGAGGTAAGACATTTATCTCAGTTTCTGTGGAGAGAAAAAAAAAAACAAGCGTGCGGAAAGTATAACAAAGAACAGAGGGACAGGATAAAATGTCCAGACAGAAATGGGGTGCGTAAAAAATGCCTGTCATGTTCACTATGACCTCAGTAAAGGCCTTTTGCTAATACCCACCAACTGTGTCCAAACAACACCAGCTTGAGTCATCCTGCCTGCTATGGCTGTAAAAGCAAATGATACACATAGTAAAGTCTGTATTCTGAGCTTGCCTTCTCTTCTGCCTGTTTGTCATTTCCCTTTTTACAGATGATTGCAAACAGTACTGTCTGCTGTGTAAATGTGTGTAACTGCCTGGTTGTGTATTTCAGGATGCAGGACGGGAGTTGGAATCAGCCACTCCCCATCTCACTGCTGCTAAAGGACCCGCCACCAGGCGCGACTTTGGAGGGTGATGGGGGTGTATTTTCTGAGGCATCGTCTGATGGTGAACTCTACCTGGACTCAGTGACAGAGCTGGATTCTGGAGATGGAGACTTTGCGGATCTAACTGCCTTCTTAAGTGCAGAAGAGATTAATCGTAGCCTGGACCTGGCCCGGGAGGCCTTTAACGACACATGTGAATCTGAAGATCCAGCCCCCTCTAATCCTACAGAGCAGGAGCAGGCTCTCCAATCTGTCCCCTCCCTTTCTACGCCCTCGCAGACTACTGAAAACCTCACCTCAAGCACGAACCTGCAGCACCAGACCAAAACCCCTTGCCCAGATGACAACACAGCAGTTAATGTTTCCTCCAACCAGAATGCCCCTCTCAGCAAACCTGCATATGTGTCCAGTGAGACTCCATCCTCTACTGAGAAGGCTGTGCGTCACAAACCCATCCAGCCAGTGTATAAACAGGATAAACCCAGGCTGGTTCATGAAAGCCTGGAGCTGAATGATCGGGTGGCTTCAGCCACAGAGTTCTGCAGCCGAGCTGCCACATTCATTGAGGAGCTTTCATCCATCTTCAAAGGTTCTGCTCATTCTGAGCCATGGATGGAGGATGACTCGTCCTCTCCTGATAGTGGCTATCTGACTCCAAGAAGCCAGCGGCCGGTCCCTCAGGGATCAGCTTCTGGTTCCTCTCAGCCTCCTGGCCAGCAAGAGGATGCACAGTATAACCAGTCAGATAGTGGCACACAACCTGGTGGCCCAGCAGGAGTTGCAGCTTCATCAAGGTACCAAAACTCTGAAGCTCCAATAGCACCTGGACCTCTATCACCTCCTCACTTCCTCCAGAAGCTGAAGAGTCAGGAGGTGGCAGAAGGGAGCCCTATCCGTCTGGAGTGCAGAGTCAGGGGGAACCCCCTACCACTGGTCAGGTAGGGTTTTACATCAACATGACTTTATCATGCAGGTTAGATATGAAAGGTATCTGCTATCTTATTT
>VUQK01043280.1:0-25510 GCA_015106715.1 Bujurquina vittata | reverse complement strand
TAATCTAATGAAAATGAGTTGGGAAAAAAGCAACACTTTAATCCATTATTGATTAATAAGTCAATTCACATTTTTAAGCAAAACCTCCCACCTTTAGTTTCTCAGATTATCAAAAGGAGGATTTGTTGCTTTACTTGGATCATTTGTGTTTCAATTTTTTTAAAGGAAAATTGATAACAAAGGAGAATGCGTGAGCTTCTGTCTTACTCTATTTGATATCATGCTGTGAAGCTGAGCATTTTAACATAGGCGTCTATGAGGACTGACTTGATTTTGGAGCCAACCTCAAGTGGCCGTTAGCGGAACTGCAGTTTTTGGTACTTTAGTACTGGCTGCAGACCCTCGGAGGGGTCTCCTTTGGTTATCCAGACCAGGGGGGCTATCTGATGAGTTTGGATTTGTTCAGTCTGAATTTGTTGAGTTTTCTAACGTCACAAAAACCCCTCAGACACACACACAGACGGAAACACACTGATCTGCTGGTGTTTCTGCAGCTTCACATCCAATCAAAACATCAGCTGTTTGAAGTTCTCGCTCTCTCCGGCTGGGTCAGTGTCTCTCGTCTGCTCTCATTTTCTCCCTCCAGTGGTGTCAGACACAACAAAACAGAGAGGCTCATGGGAAAAAGGCCAGGCTCACGTCCTGTTCACGCACTCTGACCAGTAAGCAGTGTGTGCAGTTTCAGCAGGGGGCAGCAGCAGCTGTCTCGCGTCATCCTCTAACCCCAGCTTACAAGGCCGGCAGCCTTAGGTGCATTATGGGAAATGTAGGATCTGTTATTTGGGGTCTAAAGGCCACTGGGGTCCATCTGCTTCATGGAGGAGACACTAAAGCTGTGCAAGGAGTTTACAAATAATAAATACTTCTAAATGCCAAAAACCACAGAGTGACACTGATTACAGCATTTCTCCAGTTCCCGCGAGGTCACGGCTCCTCCTTCCCTCAGCCTCTGCATGTGTACCCTCAGTTTCTCATCCACGTTCTGTATTTAGACTCTCAAAGTATTTGAAATCCCTGCAGTGAGGTCTGTGTTTATCTCTCTCTCTGTGTTTAATGAATACTCTCTCTGCTCCTGAATTAGAAGCCGGCTCTCGGCAGCCGCTCCGATTGGTCGGTGCCAAATTCCACTGTGTTGATTCGCCAATGGACCAACTTAACCACAGGTCCCCATAAACCACATTTATCCAGCAGTGTCATGTGACTTTTCCTGCTAGAAACATGCTCAGTTCAACGTCGATAGACCATCCGAACACAATAATACACCTTCGTGTAAGTGCTAAAGCTTCTTGTACAGGAAGAAAAAGTCTGCTTACTTACACGGCAGTAACGGCAATAAAAGGAGCCGGGTTAGGGTGCTGCAGGTGCTGCAGGTGCTGCAGGTGCTGCAGGTGCTGCAGGTGCTGCAGGTGAAGGAAAACCATTATAGAGAGCTGTGGTCAGAGTAAAGACAAAAATCAGAGAAAACTGTTTTTGACTAAGTGGTTAACAAGCTAGTCACCATTAGCTAGCTCAGCGCCGTGAGCCATCTGCTAAATTACTTTAATCGCTGGTGGGGACAAAAATGGACCCCGCGCCCCAGATTTTTAGTGCTGTATCTTGAAACAACACTCAGTGGGAGGACGCTTTAACTGTGATGTGTTAAACAGCTGACTGGGACCACCTGTGTCTGTTTCACATTGTTTCATTAAACAAAAGTTAGAATATTTTTAGAAAAAACTAATTGTGTTTAAGTTCTGAACTTTAGTTGAAATTTAAAGTTATTCTATAAAGTACCAAGGATTTGTACGATAACCTTAGGCCAGATATATGTGGTGGGGCGAAGTGGAGGGAGAAGTGCAGATAATCTGTTAATAAAATGCTGATTTATGAGCACAGATGCAGTCTGTCAATAATGAAAGGAACTATCCACCACAAGCGGCTTAAATTGGTGAGGCGTAAGCCATCTACTGGCTAAAATAACAGTGTGAACATGTTTTTAGACATTTTCTCTCTGAAAGCGTCACGGGAACTCAGAGGCGGCTGAAGGAGAACCAGCTTGTTCTGTTTTTACTGGACTCAGTTATTAATGCAGCGCTGTGTAAGTAAACTCGTGGCTCTGGGTGTCTTCTTCATGCTACGCGAGGCTGGAGGGATTTCTTAAAGTCAGAGGAAAGAATCTGACTCTCTTATGGCGTTGCAGAGCCCTGTGTATGTGCTAAGTAGAGACTGCAGTTCTCATCATGGACCAATCTGTGAACCACCCTGTTCACTGTAAAGAGGCGGCAATACGTGGCATATTCATGGCACATATGCAGGTTTGGTGCCGGCACAGGTGGTTGTGAATCTGGCTGTGTAACAGCTGAAGCACGTTTTCCCATCCAGCACTGAGCAGAGTGTTAACTCTGCTTTACAAGCTTGCATCTTTGCTATTGTTAATGTGTTCTTTTATTGTGAATTAAGACACCTGAAACACTTAAGTTATAAAAATAGAACATTTAATATTGAAGCGTCAGAATTTAAGCTGTACACATGATCATGTGGAGGTCCTTTGCATAGAGAGAGTCTGCTGCTCCTCAGCAACCAAAACATTTTACCGTGGCACGTTATCAGAACCAGTGTGCTGGAGTGTTGGCCTTCGTCATTGTCTTGTCCAAGCTGGTTTTTCCATGACTCAGATTGCTCTCATCAGCACATGATGTTTTAATTAGTCAAACAGAGCAATCGTGTTCCCATTTATAGCAGAGCATGTTGACGTTGAGTGTTCGCACAGTGGCAAGAGCTTTAAGATTAGGATAAACTGAGACTGAGAAGTTAACACTTTGTATCTGATGTTCTGTGTTCAATGTATTATTTAATTGTTTATTATTTGTTTGATCCGCATATTTTGGTGAAGCTGGAAGAAAATCCAAAAGGCGGGAAACACACTGGCAGGCACACCCACTGGGTGCAAACAGTAGCTGGTAGTAACCATGACAGAGATCCATTCACACCTATGGGCAATCTAGAACCACCAATTAACCTAACGCCAGTAACTGCATGTCTTTAGACTGTGGAAGGAAGCTGGAGAACCCGGAGAAACACACAGACATGGGGGAACACCCCCAGAAATTTCTATAGCAGATAGAAAAAACAGGAATGTTTCTGTTAATTGTTTATCTATTGCTGAATTACAGTGGTGTGGTATGCATGGTCATGGGGGAGGTCTTTATCAGTAGGAAAAGCTGTAAGACGCAGGTAAACATACAGTTAAAAATCCAAAATTCTCGTCCTCCTTCACATTTTCCAAACGCCTACAGTGGGACTTTGCCGGGCTGATTCTGGCCCCCGGACCTCATGTTTGACTCTAGTTTTGGATAATATTAAATAAAAAATGAAGTCCATTTTGTAAATCTTGGTCACGCTGTGTTTGAAAAATGAAGGAATATCCATGGTATGCTGACAAGTCATGATGTAATCTAGAGAAGGAAGAGTAATGAATAGATTCATCCTCGTAGTGTCGTTATGAAGGAGAAAACTATCCACAGAGGTCACAGAGTGTTTTTTTTTTTTTTTTTTGTAGCAAGCTGTAAACCCATTTATGAATCTGTAAATTTGGACATTTTACGCATGGGAGTCTTTGTCGATTTTGGAGGCGACCTCAAGTGGCTGTTATAGGAACTGCAGTGTTTGGCACTTGAGCTCTAAGCTGTGGGGAGGACACGATCAGGCCTTTCTGGGGAGAAAAGGGCAATTATTTGATACTGTCTACATGTCTTTGTTTGAGGTAAATAAACCACTTTTATCTTGTTAGATTTAAGTCTTGGCTGAGTGTGAGTTGCTGCACAGACACGCTGGTGTTGATTCAGGTGGCTAAATATGCTCTCTCATTCACAGACTGTGAGAAAGTGACGTGTGGCTTCAGATCTTTGCAGCCTGACAGACTGATTGACGATAGCACCCCTCAGTGTTCATCTTTGATGGTTATTGTGTGTTTCTTCACTGATTGAAGGACTGCGCGGTATTTAAACTGTAAAATATTAAGTCAGCAGCCCTTGTTTGTAGATGTGATCATAAATACTTTAACCAGTGTAACCAGCAAACACGGTCAAGCCAGTTTGTGTGGCTTCGTAGGCTGTTTGAACATGAAGAACAGGAGTGTGCTGAGGCACGGCTCCAGTCGGGCGCTTGCTGGGAAAAGTGGGGAAAAACCAACCTGTAGAAAGTTGGTAAGCACACATCAGGAGGCCTTTATTTCTCAGTGTTCCCTGCTTCTGTCCTGCTGAGCTGCTGAATGTGAAAACAGACGGTTACAGGATTGTTTGAATGCCAGTGATTTATGTGTGTGTGTGTGTGCCTTTTGTTCTGCTAATGTTAGTGGGGGTGGGGGGCCCAAAACAGCTGGAAGTTTTCTGAAGAGGACCAGCCCTTTGTCTTCTTAATACATTTCTTATTTAATTAAATAAAGAGTCCCAATTCAGTCCAATTCAGTTCAGTACATGCAAACAAGATTTCATCACATGAGTGTAAAAAATGTAAACCAAAAGCAACAATTTATCAAAACAAAAGGCCTCAGATTTCCTGTCTTTAATAAAAAAAAAGATCCACATTAGAATTATAAAATAACTCAAGGGATGAACGACTGTTGTGTCTGCACGTAACAGACAGCAAGAACCAATCATGTCTTTAGGAACTTTGTTACTGTCACAATAGCACTGTTTGTTACAATTGCTTTATCTGAACATTTATCTGAAAATGCCAACGATAACACAGTTCGAAGGGCACAAAATTGTATTTTTTGCAACAATAAGGCAATTCCCAAAGCTATTAGCTCAAAACATGGCACATCTCAACATGATGTGCAGGACGTCCCTAAAAAATATCAAATCATCATCAGTATGTACGGAGGAGGTCAGGAGAAAAATACTGTCAGATTTTGATTTAATCAAACCAAAACTGGCCACCATTCCCTAAACCATGTGATAAAATAGCAGAGACGCTTTATTGAGGTTCTGCTGTGGACTTTTTTATTCCCGTGAATGAACTTCCTGTGAGAGGAAACTTCTCCGGTTGCGGTTTTATTTTGACACCGCAGACCGGAAGTGGAGGTGTGGCGTCAGCGGGGTGCTGGTGGGTGAGACTCAGCTGAGAGTCAGCGAGAGAGGGTCAGAGCTCAGACACGCTGAGGGGAGCAAAACTGAGTTTAACTGGGGAGACGGGCGAGTTGAACCGCTGGATAAAAGCTGCTTTTAATCCGCTCTTCTCGGCTCCTTTTTGCGGATGTGCCCGTCCTGACAACAGCTGGAGCTGGTACGCAGCTGGTCCGCTAACAGGATGGTTCGGACTCGCAGGTATTTACGGTCATTTCACTGCTGCTGATTCGCTTCGGGTTTACCTTCCTGACTGTCCTGGATGGACTCTCCTGCAGCCATCATAGTCACAGTGCAGCCGTTTGCGGGTAAAGTTGGAATATATATTCTTTTTTGCAAATTAAATAATATAAGAAAATCCAGAAAATTGTTTGTTCCTGCAATATTTCTATGAAGTTGTTCTAAAGTCACTAACATAACTTTAATAGCAGAACAAAAGTAAAAAAAAAATCACATCAATAACAAAACGTAAAGAAAAACTGCACATTTAATCATCTCGTTGCACATCCTCATCCTCTCCGACATATTTTGTAGAAAGAAATGGTGTTGACTCCCATTAAACACATTAATTATTTAATTGATTGATCATCAATGAGTCCTTCTTTGTTGATGAGATTTAGACAAACCTCTTAGTAAAACAAAAACAAAGAATGATTGTGATTTAAACCATACATGCAATTTAAAATGGTACAAAGACAACATATTAAATGCTGTAAAGGACAAATTGTACTATTAGTTTATTTTTTAACTGTGAGCTCCTTATGAACTGCAGCTGGGACAGAGGCAGCCAAAGACGGTGGTGTAATAAAAAAAAATCTGGTGTAACATGTTTTTGGTAGTTAATTGGCAACACGACTGGTACAAAGAGAAGAGTGTCTTCATAGTGTGCTCGTTTATACATTCGCCTAATAAGTAAAAGATCTCCAGGAGGAGACACAAATCTCTTGGGTGGTTGCACCAGGAAGGGAATCTGTTGGGTATAAAAAGCAGCATCTCAGAGAGGCGGGGTCCCTCAGAAGAAAATATGTAACAAAACTAGATTTCCTTAAGAGAGTCTGGAGAAATCTCTACTTTTAGAGGCAAAGCTGAAAACCTTTACTGTGATCTTCAGGCAGCACAGACATGATTCTGTAGTGGAAATCAGGAAGAAGCCTTAAATTATCTGAAGAGACGGTGCTGCCTTCTCTTCATCAACAATGGACCGATGCAGAGTGTGCATCGTCTTGGGGTCCGATCTAAATCCTGTCAGAAACAGCTCATCCGGCTGCACACAGTCAAAGCCGGCATCTATGAGCATGTGGGTAACTTCACATCTGTGAAGGCACCATTAATACTGAGCAATATGTGCAGCTTTTTTGAACTGCACGCTGGCATCTGCAGATCTTTAATAGGGAAGGTGTTGGTTATTCCAGTAAGATAAAGACATGATTATAGCACGCCACTGTAGGAAAACTGTCCGGCTGCTAAACCGACCCACCAGCTGTCCACACCTGTACCAGCTGGAGGATTGTGAAACAAGGAGAGCTGAACTACAAGAATGGGAGGCATGTGGCTTTTAAGCAACTGTTAAAAGTTGTGTTAAGAGAAGAGGGGATGAATCACAGCACAGATCCCACTTTACTGAAGCATGGTCCTGGCATCAAACTCAAAGTGAGCATTTTTTTTTTGTTTGTTTGTTTTAAAGTAGAACTTCTAAGTTTAAACATTTCATGTGTCATCTTTGTGTCGTTTCCAATGAAAAGTTGGGTTAGAAAGGAACGTGGGGAGCAGTTCAGAGTCCATGTTGTGCCCGGTTTTTGGGGTCCCGGGTCAGTAAATCCAGGAGTCAGCTGACCATGTTTTTGTTGGTGGATCCTCTGACTGATGTTGGGACACTGATGGTGGGGTGGACAGAACAGCAGGAATGGACTCGTGTGAGCCTGCTGGTGCTGTTGTGAGTTCTGTGTTGCTGAACTCTGACAAGCGTGATTTGTATGTTTGCATGTGCTCCTCTCATTTCCTGGTTCAACGTGCTGAATTTAAATAGCGCCGAAGCCGCGGCCATTCTGCTACAAATCAGCGCCGTTCTGATCCGGGTTCTGGATCAGAGAGGGTCTGAGACGGGGCTCAGTTCTTACTGAGAGTGTTTGTGATAACAGGATCAGTGCTGCCGTGATCTTCTGCCTTCGTGCTTTAGTGTGAGGGCAAAGAGAGGACACACACACACACACACACACACACACACACACACACACACACGGGGGAGAGTTGGTGATGAAAAGCTGCAGCTGCAGACCACAGCTGGTTTGGTTTATATTCTGTGCTGCAGACAAAGAGATGCAAATACAGGATTTAAATATTCAGCAGAGAGAGGGATGCTGTGTGTGTGTGTGTGTGTGTGTGTGTTTAGTGTAAATGATGGTGAGCATCTTCTGTGCATTTGATGTGTTAATCTCTCTCATCTTTAAACGTTCGGTTTGTTGTTGACTTGTTTGGCTCATGAGCTGCTCTCTGTTTACATCATGTTTACACGGTGTTGGCGGCGAACGTGGGATCCTGATCCTTTGGCCCGAAGTCCGGATCTGTTTTTTCTGGTTCTGGTGTTGCTCAAAACCTCTCTGTGGGTGAATGAAGCTCCACAGTTGTGAGTGGCAGCAGAATCTGGTGGACGGGTCCTGGAGCCTGGAGCAAGTTCAGCACACTCACGATATCTTTTCCTTGTTTGTCTTCACTCAACCTGACATCAGCAATCAGGAATAAGCAGTTGCACAAAGGTAGTTGTCAGCTGGGTAAGTCAACTCTTAGTCTAACTCTCAGCATCTTCACAATCACACACATGGGCGGGTCTGCTGGCTGCAGACTGACACATTTTAAAAATAAAGATCAAACTATAATATTAGAAACATATGAAGATGAGCATTGTGTGAGAGGATGGTTAGTTACTACACCATCGTAATATGGTGCTTAAATAAAGGTATCCTTATGGTTTTATTCAGTCAGCTGCAGCAAGTGAAGAATTTTATCAGTAGAATTCAGACCTGATCTTCTTTCCGAAAAGCCAAAAACTTTAGAACCTCCTCCTACTTGAGCACTGAGAACCGAGGGAGCTTCTAGGAATCGTGGGAGAACTGACCCACCAACCTTTGTTAAACCTGCTTCACACTCCTCTGGGGCCAAATGCATTAAACTGTGTAGATTCATGATTAAAGATGCATGTTAGGCATTTACAGGCTTCTGCCTGCCTGGTCCTCTTTTTGTAAATTTCAATCATTTTGGAGCGTCACGCATGTTCATGAGCCTCATTCCCGCTTTCGTCTTTATCCGTGAATGCTATTTCACTGATGGCATTTAGGTCAGCAGCAAAGAAGAAGCACTATTTCACTGAATATCAAACTGACATTCACTGGAGAGGTGGTGAAAAGGAGAAATGAGAGCTGGGTGATCTCAGATCTGACGTCACAAAAAATGAAAAACTACTGAAGGCAAAAAAAACCAAACGGAGGCTGTCGGCTGTGTGAGCGCCGCAGCACGAACAAAAGAGGAGTTAGACCAACTGAAGTCAGTTTATTTACGGATATAAAGTCTGTTTCAGAGGACGGTTAAGGGTTAAAAAGCAAATCTGAGCCATATTCTTTTTATTAATTATAATTGTGAATGTAGCGGTATTGTTTTTCAGAATCACATCATATTTGTGGATTCTGTTGCAGCGCGGTGGCACAGTGGTTAGCGCTGTTGCCTCACAGTAAGAAGTTCCTGGGTTTGGATTCACCATCTGGTGTGGGTTCTCCCCGGGTACACTGACCAGACACATGCAGTTAGTGGGGGTGCGTTAATTGGTGACTCTAACTTGGGTCTAGGTGTGAATGGCTGTCTGTCTCTCTGCGTTAGCCCTGCGACAGGTTGGTGACCTGTCCAGGTGGACCCTGCCTCTCGCCCTACGGCAAATGGGATTGGCTCCAGCCCCCCTTGACCCTGAATCGGATAAGTGGAAGAAAATGGATGGATGGTATTCTGTTGTACTTCTGTATTTTCACCCAGTTGATGTGTGTTGACTGTAGTTTTGTATTTTTAGTGTATTGTGATGATTATAATACTAGAATAAAAACTGTAGGGATAAAGGTTGGAAATTGGCAGTACTGTACTGCTGATTAAATTCTAATACAGTACAATGAAATGTTTCGCTGATGCATTTGTGTACACACATTCTTTGTAAATCCGATCCCCACACTGTGACTTCAGAGCGGGTTCTCGTCCAGAATCGTGGTTTTGGGTTAAAGCTGGTGGTTTTTACTCTGACGCACATTAAAGGATTGCTGATGGAGGCTGTGCTGGTTCAGAGAGATCGGGGCAGACTGGAAACAGATTGGCCTCAGCAGGCTGTTATCAGCTGTTCAGACCTGCATCACCTGAGAGGGGGGAGGTGAGAGTGACACCTCCCCCAAAACACCCAGCGACAACAAGGTCAAAGACCAGGCGCTGTGTGTGTGTGTGTGTGTGTGTGTGCGTGTGTGTGTGTCACGCTCGCAGCACAAACACATGCCGGAGAATCAGAGCAACAAAAGCACTCAGTCAGAACTTCGGTCTCCGCGCCTTCCCTCCATCGCAGCGATGCATCACGATGCGAGGAGGCCGACGAGCTGAAGGCGAATCCGATCGATCGAGCGAGCCGCTGATGGATGGAGGGAGAAGCTGCGGGTCTGAACTCGACTCAGCAGGTCTCAGGAATGTAAGAGGTGGAGGAGCGGGGGGAGGAAGACTGAGAGGAGGGGGAGACCATTTGGCAGAACATTTGGTGTCAGAAAACCCCATCAGTGAGCCTCATCTCCACACTTGTTTGGTTTTCCCCGTGGGTAGAAAGTGGTACTTTTTATTTGTTTGCCTGCTACTGACCCTGACCGGTCACACTCAGCATGCAGCTGCTGTTTTCCGGTGTTTCTGTCAGTGCATCTGTGCTGCAAAAGGAGCTTTCACCATTTATCTCCTTCACAATTTCCTCTAATTTCATACAAATAAAGAGCTGAGCAGTATAATGTCCGAACTCCATCGTCTTTGTCTGCAGCTGGCCACAGACTCGTGAGATCGGTGTAGTTAGTGTGGCACATGACTTCATGTTTCATGAAAGTCTTTCACAAGTGGGTACAGGTACCAAAACTGGGGCACGCACCCATTTTTCATAATAGCTGCAAACTCAGGCAGGAGAGTTGCCCTCTTTTAATGATCTTAGTGTCACACTGTACATGTTTGACCATGTACTAAATAACTTAATAACTTTGGTAATAGTAGAGGCTGTAGTTTTGTTTCTGCTCCATGTCTTTATGGACTCCTGGCACTCGTCGCTGCATGCCTGATTCACCTGTAGCTCCAAGAAGCTGTCTGAAGATCCTGAAATAACTTCAGTATTTGTATGTTGTCAAAAATAAATCCTTTACTGTTTGATGGACTTTTATTGGCATTTTAATGTGAAAATACCGGCTGTGAGTAAAAAAAATAAAGATTACTACCGAAGTGCCATCAGGTTATGATGAACCCTGGTTTTATGTTTATGGCTTCTGCTCATCAATTAATGAGACACATCATCAAAGATAATGTTGTTGTTACAACACATCTATGCAAAGTAGCACATCGGCAATGGGCTTATACTTTAGATTGCAACAATTAAAAAAAAATTAAGTTTTTAAGTTGTAAAAAAAAAATGACTTCACCAAAGTCAAAAATCTAAAATCAAGATTAAATCTTCTGAAACTGATAGCTCCATCGCTCTGATCCTTGAACTTTAGTGTGAAACTTCATCCTTTGCTGCTGGATACAGTGGAGTGAATCGCACCAGCATTTCCCGCCAGTTCAGCTGTTCCCAGTCAGTACCCCCCCAATTTCCCCCTTTTTCATCACTCATTTCCTTCTTCCTGTTTCCTGTTGGGCTCCCCTTCCTGTTCTCAGGCCTGTGTTGTCGGAGGACATCTCGTTCTCCCCCAGTTGGAGGGTAAAGGTGCTCAGAGGTTTCAGACTCCTTGTTGTTCCTTGTTGTTTTCTTCATGTCCGTCGGGCCTTTGTTGTACTGGAGCATTTTCAGGATGCAAAGGGACTTCGTGTTGTGGTTCCCTGGGATTGTCTTTGGCAATAAATCCATTTTGGGAGGGAAAATGTCATGAGATGAGAATCTTTGGACAGATGTATGTGTATGTGCTGCAGATGAAGCTACCTGTTGCTCTGAGTCTTGATTTGCTTGTAATAACAGATGCTCAGAAGAAAAGATAATTAGTAATTATGCAGGTAGTCATTGCAAGTCTTGAGAGATGCTGCACGTGCACACCTTTTGTGCTGTAAACACTTCAGGAAGCGTGAGAGGGTCGCGTCTGTCATGTGGATTCTCAGAGAGCCATGAACTGATTTGTGCCTGTTGCTCTGGAACCCCCTCAGGCTTCAAGTAAATGTCTCCATGCCCCTGATGTGCAATCTGCCACTGACGCCAGTGAAAAATGACTTTGTTTTACCCTCTTTAGGCTTTTGAACTAATTACCATTAAATATAGTTGCACTGTCACCAGTCAGAGTTCCACATGAAGCTTGTGGTTAGTTTCTAATGAACTGCTGCTGAATGATGGGTTAAAACCACAGGAGCTGCTGGAGATGGTTACATTTGAAATTAAAACATTTATCTCGGTCATTTCTGTTTCCAGCGTGCTGCGACTTAGCCGCCGCTCTATAAACTGATGTTTCTCAGTTTCTAACATATCCTCCCAGCCAATCACAAGTCAGGATATTACTTAAGCTCTATTTTTTATTTTCAAAAGTCCAGATAATATTTTAACAGACGTGCAGAGGTCACATGAGTTTCAAGTGGTCACCTGACCAAGTTTTCACTGTCATGTGTTTGGCTCTCTGTTTTGGCAACAGACTGATTGATAAACCTTCGTGTGTGTGTGTGTGTGTGTGTGTCTGTCTGTCTGTCTTTTGTCTGAGGCGTGTCGGTACTCGCTGTTCTCTCCACATTTTTCCTTTAAACCCAGTAAATCTGGAGCTGGCTCTCTCTGTCTGCAGCTCTGCAGCTCCAGCACACAAACATGCATGTTTAATCATGAAGAAGCTTTGCAAGAAAATACTGCATTGTTTCAGATGCATTTCAGTTACATCTCTGCTCATATTCTGCATTCGATCCCAGTTCAGAGACCAACCAACACAGACTGCATCCTCTAACCTGAGGGATCTGCAGAGCTCTGCTTTGTCCAAGCTATTAAAACCTATGAGTCAGCTGGGATATTTAATCATCAACATGAACTCACACTATTTGTAGATTTCCTTTGTACAAACTCTCTCTAATGCACCAAATGCGACTGTTTTAGTCTCCAATAAATGCACCATTTGCTCCTGTTTGTTGGTGAAACTGCAGGGACCGGCTGCTTTAGGAAACGGCAAGCCTTTTAAGAATAAAACAATATATTGCATTTATGTAAGGTGTTAATTTTGTGTCTGTATTTTACAGTCAAACAGAATAGGGTTGGTACTATTTTTACTTGTGCTCAAAGTTTCTTTGCTAGTAAAATAAATGAATCCAAACGTTTTGCTGGTGTTTGGACTAAGTCAGGTGGGCGAGATCAGTGCTTCTCTATTGGCTGCTGAAGGCTTGGAAACATCAACAAATCAGCCAATTTCTCAGATGAACGCCGGACAAATTTGTGAGAACCAGGTCAGGATATTTTCCACAGTGTCCCTATGGGTGCAACACACAGGCACACTTACCTGCTAATTAGTGCTAATAAAACGCTAGAATTTCACTCGCCGAAACTGGAACACAAACCTCTTGATGGTTTGAAAAAAATTAAAATCCTCCCTGTGCAGTTATTATGAAGGGTGAAGCATTCCACAGAGGCCAAAACCATTTTTCATACCAGCTTGTAAACATGCTTTTTAATGCTGCGAAGTTGGCCAGTTTAACGTGGGAGTCTATGGGGAGTGACTTGCTTTTGCAGCCAGCATCAAGTGGCCGTTAGAGGAACTGCACTTTTATATTGTGAATAAGGGAGCAGCTGAAAGTAGTTTTGAAAAGTGAAAATGATTTTTGTGGCAATATTTATTTATTTTGTGCATCATTAGTCACAGTCGAGTTTGCTGAGGCCGCACTCGGATGGAGTTTGTGTGCTCTGCTTGTGTTGCTTCTATCTTTAACTTCTGCTTATAATTTTGTACTGACTTCCTGATTGGGCCTCGCTCCACCGTCTTCTTCTTGTCCTTTTGTTCTCCTCGCAGGTCAGGAGCTCTGAAGATTATTTTCCTCCCACTACAGACCCGTTGTGGAACTGCAGCTCCGCCATCAGCTTACAGTTAACCGAGCGGCCTCCTAGTTAGTGATCCAGTCCTGTGGTTGGTGTTCTGACCGTTGGATGGCCACAGGAGTGAACTACTGGAACTCTTATGAACCCAACTGCAAGGTGAGTAACTCCTGCAGTTGGGTTCTGATTGTCTAACTGATCAAACCTTCTTTTTTCAGTCAGCTGCAATCAGCGGTTTGTGTCAGTGTTATCAGGACTGGAGCTGGTCCTCAGTTTACTGTGTGCTAGTTTGCTGAGTTAACCTTCATTTGTGATGACAACGTGTTGCAGGTGAGTGAGAGTGTGTGGGGAGGTGAACAGGAGTCGAGTAGTGAGGAAGGAGGCGGAGAGGTCATATGGGACACACAAGCCATGGAGGTCAAAGGTCAACTCATCTCAGCACCTGGTGAGAATAAACGCTGACATGTGGTGACGCTGCAGTCTAGAGTGTGTCTGTTTTGTGTCTCTTACTTGCGTGTTACCTGTGTATGTGCAGACCCTCTCACCTGTGCGGACAGGAAGCAGAGGGAGCGAATGGTGGAGCTGCAGGAGAGGAGGCGGAGCCTTCAGGCACTGCTTAGCAGTCGATTGGCTGAGCTGAGACGCATCTGTCTGCAGGAGGCTGTAAGTGATGTCATAATAAGAAATGAAAACATGACTGAGGATCTGCCAGTCCATCCTCATCCCCAGCCCTAACCCAGGTCCTCTTACCTCTGCAATTAGTCCTCTTTTGTTCTGCAACTATTCCCCAGCCCACTGCAGTGAGTCTTCAGACCCCTGCAACGAATCCTCTGCAACAAGTCCCCAAACCTTTGCAGCTTATCCCCCTTCCTCTGCAACTAGTCTTCTTAACTCTCCAACTAGTCTTCTCCATCCAGTCCTCAGACCTCTGATTACTTCAGCCTACTCCATCTGTCAACATGCACCTTAGCATTACTTTAATGTCCGTTGCTATGGACTGACACCTGTCAAATGGATGCAAGTTGGGTTTTCCTGTGTTTTTCATTGGTCAGGAGTTGACAGGTGCGGTGCCCAGTGATTTCCCCCTGGAGGCAGGGGAGAAGCCCCCCTGTGTTCGCAGGAGAGGTGGGACATCCCGCCAGGGGAACAGGAAGTGTCGAGTAGAGGTGAGGAGCTGTGGGTGCTATTTAGTGATGTGACTCTAAATAGTTTTAACAGGTTAATGTGCCTCTGTGTGTGTTGATGTATCCTGATAAGTGCCGTCTTCCAGTGGGTGTGTTGTTTGTTGTTGCTGAACGTTTTCTGCCTGCTCATCTGCAAATTTCACCTTTTTGTGTGTGTTGGGCTATCAAATAGTTTCTTACTGAAGGGGAGAAAAGTTTCAAACTGAGGCCGTCTGTTTGTATATCTCTGTGTGTGCACTCGCGTTAGTATGTTTGCGTGACCTTTGTGTTTCTTCAGGAGGAGGACCCTCAGCGTTCGAAGCCGAAGAAAACTTTATTCAGTGGCGCTCTGAGGAAACACAGCGATTCTGAACATGGCACACACACCCAGACGCACACACACCACGGCAAGAGGACTGTCCACAGAGGCTGCCACACAGGTGACACACACAGAGTTAACACACACAGGTGACACACAGAGTATCCTGTTTCTGCTGCCATATTCACCTGGTACACATTTCTGATACAGATGGGGTCTGATCCGTCCTGTTGTTCACTAGAGAAGCTCATCCAAAACACACCACATTTCAGAGGGTTACACAAGGAAACTGTTGTTGTGAGCTGTTGCTGTATAAATAAAATTGAACTGAAGAACGACATCCTCCAGTTGAGGGGTCTTCAGATGTTGTTGCCTTGTCACGTTTAAAGGATCCAATCAAAAATGTCCGTGCCTGTACCTCCAGAAGCCTGATCAAAGTTTGCCTACTATCACCTTCAGCATATTCACCTTGTACAGTGATAAGCTGCACACGGCACTCCTGAAAGGTTGGGAACTCTCACTGAAAGTTCCATAATGTCAGCACATTAAATACCAACTGCAACGCATGCTGAATCTCATGATGGCAGGCCAGGAACCTGAATTTGGTATGCATCAAATTACCTCCTTTAGACACCACATTATCAAGCAAGCAGTTTTAATTTATACAGCGCAAAGTACTGTGCACTTTACTGATCTCTGCAAACAGTCCTTGTATCTCAGAAACCAGTCCCCAGACCCCCACAGTGAGTCTTCACACTCTGCACCTAGTCCATCTATTTATCCATCCATCCATTTTTTTTTAATTGGGGGAGGGGGGGGGTGTCTACCCCAGTTGTCATGGGATGAGAGGTTTAGTGCACCCTGGTCAGTCCTTCGCAGGGCTCTCCAACTAGTCTCCAAAAGTAGTCAGACCTCTGCAATCAGCTCAGGAGGTCTGAAAAGAAGTTACTAAAACTTGCATTTAAATGTCTAAAAATCGACATGATTCGCAGATGGCAGGGGTTATGACAGCCTCAAAAACTTGATGACCCCTGGGCCCTCGGGAGGCACAGGCAGTGAAATGTTATTTGCAGTTTGCAGATGTTCACATACAAGTACACAAGGAGAGAACCATTAGGGGGATCCAGATTCAGCTTTTCGTGATCTCAACTTTATCATCAGATCTTGCACGTTTTTATTCGACTCCCTTATGTAATATTAGTGCAGCGAGTAAAACCCTGTAGTCAGCTCCACTAAAAGACATCACACTTAACTGAGTCACAACACAACCCCCCGCTTGGCGGGTCTTCAAAGTACTAAAGACGCAGTCGGTGCAGTAGATGGGACGGCCTGAAAACTTTCCATTCATAGATACACATACATACACATGGAGACACACACAGAAACACAAAGCTGGCAGTAAATGAGAGGCCATTGTTTCAGGAAGAGGAGGAAACCAGCATCTTCCTGCTTTTATTCTGATTGTGTGTGTGTGTGTGTGTGCGTTTCTAGACGACACAGTGAGGTCAGAGAGCAGCTCGACATCAGACTCAACAGGACACGACAATGGTAACAGAAACACACACACACGGCCTTCTATCTGTATGAGAACCATCACATAAACCTCACCTGTGGATCTGCTCTCACTCTGAAGCTCTCGGTGGTCCTCACAAAGATTCGAGCACAAACGCACACATGCTTTGTAACAGTGTCACTGCAGCTGCAGCGCCCCCAGCTGGCCGACAGCGGGAATAGCAACTACAGTTGCTGCAGAGCTGCTGGCAATAAATGGCAGCACAGTGTGGTTTGATTATTTAGCGTTATAATTATTTTTAACACATGTTTTGCCTTCCTCTCACTTTTTAATATGCATATTTTTGTGCTGTAATATATTTTGCATACTAGGCAAACAGGAAAGCAGGTTTCCTGTTTCTTGTCAAGGAGGAGAAGATTATCTTTCCAGGTTTTTCACAGCAGGGCTCTCTCTGGGAATTTAAGTCCCATTCTGTATGACTTCAGTTAATTACATCTATTTTGTAATACATGAGTTTAGCGCTTTTAAAGGTCATGTCTGTTGAGGAATGTGATGTTTGGTGAATTTTGGCTGCCATAGTACACTGTTCTCATTAAATTAATGTCCTTAAATGATGAAATCTGCTTTTTTATGTATGCGTTATGTTTTACAGGCATTTTGAAGCTATAGTAGACATCTTTGTTGTGTATTGTTATCATGGTTATAGCTGTTTTCATCCTGAAATATCATCAATCATCAGAAAATCAGACTGATTTATCTACACCACCACACTTGTTTCTCAGATGTAAAGCAGGCGTGTCTCTCTTCAAACTACCAAAATAACAGATCTGGATAAACTTTGCTGTTCCCTGTGTTTTATTTGGCATCAGAGAGCGTTTTATAACTTAAATCGAGCTACAGATTTAAATTAAAATGTATTTTTATAACATGGTCTGCTTTTTTGATGATTTTGATTCAATTTATTATTATTATTTTATCAGACCCACTAAAATACAATCACTGTCATCTCAGCAAATCTCAGTCTCTGTCTGTGTGTCTAACAGATGAGGCTGTGTCTCAGTGTCGCCCCCCGCTGGTTTCTTCTGGGTCTCCAGTGGAGGTCTTCTACCAGAACAGAACCAGGAGGAACTCCGTGCACAACCGGTATGGAGCATGTCCACGTCTTGTGAGACAGTTGTCAATGAATAGAATTAATAGAGCTAAAAGACTAAAAAATTATTTGCAACCGCTTTTAGAATTATTTTACTTTTCCCAAGTACAGTGTTGATGATGTGCGACCACGCACATCTTGGCTTTTAATTTTTGCCCCAGGAGAGATGATTGCGCCCATTAAAAGCTATCATTCTGCTAATGCACACCATGCTAATGCATGCTGATTGGTCCAATAAGGACACACTCTGTTGATGGCACCTATTTTCAAGCGATAACCACATGTTAAAATTGTCGATAAACTATATCTGAAAGAAAAACTCTGTGCTTTGCATTATTGAGCTACATCTTCATGGCGTCTCATTCAGTCTGCGCTATCGTGCCAGCGTCCCCTGTGGCACGGGCAGTCGAGAGTGGAAAGTTCTCGAGTATCCACCGTAACTTTCTGCTGAAAGCGTTGTGGAACCTGCAGTGGAAACAGAGGAGTAGTTTTGCATTTTTAATACATTATTCATAGAAACAAAATCAAATCCTTTTTGCAGTTTTGTGTGACGGGAAGTCTCAGACTGTGGTGACAAATATCTGCTGTGACGGTAGCTGTGCAGCAGACCCCTGAAGCAGCTTGCTGACTTAAGTGCTGCGACTGTGCAATTCTATTAGCAGTCATAAAGCTAACAGTAAGCTCTCTGAATCTTCTTCAGATGCCTGTAAGCTCATAATTGGAGCTTTAATGTTCACTTTTTATGCCTGCAGTTTTGTAGATGCTGCTGGACTCGCTTCACCTTTCTGTTTTCTCTTGCTTGACGTGTCGTGTTCAGTGTCAGGGGAGCTCAGTCGTCCCGACTCGCTGAAAATATTTCCTTGTCTCTTTCAGAACCGAACACCCAGAGACCCAGAAGCCCCTCCCTCTGCCTCCCTCCCATCCTCCACCTCCTCCCCCTCGCTCTCAGGACTCCTCTTCCTCCGGCCCCTCTGACCCTGGAGCAGGAGGGGAGGGAGGAGTCAGGGCTAACGCAGCTCGTCGTAGTAACAGCTCCGATGGCCTCCTGGACCGTACCACCCCCCCAGAGGATGAGGTGGGGGCGCAGCAGGGGGGATTGTGGGTAAATGGCCTGCCGGGGTCCAGAGGAACAAACACTGCCGGAGCGTACTGGAACTCCGAGACACTGATAGACGGACGGACGAGGACCAATAATGGAGTCGGTGATGGGAGAGGGAGAGGGGGAGGTGCAGGGCGAGGGAGAGGAGGAAGAGGAGACAGAGGAGGAAGAGGAGGGGGGTACAGCGATATCCTGCTGGACTACGTCTGGGGGAAACAACAGCAGCTGCAGAGACAGCATTCACAGCCCCACAGGCAGCCAATCGCATCGCAGCAACAGCTGGTTTACAATGGCTACTCTCAGCAGCCATCAGGCGCCCCGCCCACCTACCGCGGACCCCAGGGTGACCAGCGGCGGGTCACGGTAACCCGCACCAAATCCTGCGGTCCGTTCCTCCCGGTGCAGCAGAGCCAGACCGATGCCCACAATCCTCCTCTGGTCGCCATACAGCCTGACCCACACCCACACCTGCTCCCACCCCGGCCCCCTCAGCTCCCCCCAAATCAGGACTCCCAACTGGAGGAGGCCACTAGGAGCCTCCACAAGGCCCTCGCCCTGGAAGGTGAGAATTGTTACCCTTTAACTGCTCTGCACTTTCTTTCTGGACCATCTGGGGCCCCATTAGCTCACAGCTCAGCTTCTCTTGCCTCCTGATGTTTTTTTAAGTGAGAATCTGTGAAGATCAAATGTGTTGAATGTTTCATGGTGAAGAGATGAAACTGGGTCAGTGCAGCAGAAACTGTGTCTACTGGGGAACTGCAGGAAGGAAGTGATGCCACCTGGTGCAAGTCAGACAGGATAACACAAGCATGTTTGCTTCATTCATTCATTCATCCATCTATTTTCTATTCTACCTCTTATCCAGGTTTGGTTCACAGGGGTCTCTTTACTGATATAACATGCCTGAAACACCTCACCTAGGAGGTGTTCAGGGGGCATCCTAGGCATGCTTTTGATATGGAGGAGCAATGGCTCTACTCCGAGTCCCTCTCAAATGACCCTATCTCTAAGGTACCAGCCTTAGAGACAGGACCAGCCGCCCTTCGAGGGAAACTCATTTCCGCCGCTTGTATCTGTGACCTCATTCTTTTGGTCACTACACAAAGCTCATGACGCGGAGATGCTTAAACTCCTCCTCTTGGGGCAGTAACTCACCCCAGACTCAGAGTGGGTACTCCAACCTTTTCCGGCTGAGAACTGTGATCTCGGACTTGGAGGTGCTGATTCTCATTCACACCGCTTCACACTCATCTGCGAACCGCTCCACTGTGAGCTGGAGGCCACCACCTGATGTTTCATTCAGATTTAAAAGCTGAAGATGGAATTTATCTGCACTGCGTCGGGCTAAGTAGCATGACGCGTCAACTTTATTATCTATATACACAGTCATTAAAACATGATGGTTTCTCAGGTGCACCTCCGATAACACTTACCTGATAGATTTATGGTTTTAAAGATGGGGACCTTCAAAAGGATCAGGTTAAAGCCTCAACCCCCTAATGGAGCTAACCTAACTTCAAAAAAAGGACAGAAGCTGCTAAGATAGCTGATTCTAATGCAATTTAAAAAAAAAAACTGTCCAGGTGGATTAAAGTCACAAAACTTGAGCTCCAAAGTGTGAAACATGGTCTCAGTGTAGATGAATGATTGGAGCATGAGCACGGAGCAGAAACCGATCATCATTTCTCATCCATGATCTGTTGATGTGTGATTGACAGGTCTGAGAGACTGGTACCTAAGGAACACCTTAGGCTCCTCCCACCAGAACCAGGCCAATGGGAAGGTGACCACAGGGGCCAACAGTAAGGTGAACGGAGGGGTCAAAAGTCAGGCAGGAGGAGGTGGAGCTCTGCAGCGCAGACGGACGACACACGGTGTCATTCAGCAGTCGACCTATCAGACGGAGACAAATAATCCTCATCAGGCTGCGCCGCATCACAAACAAACGCTGCCGCATTCAGCCACGTTCCACGGCCACCCGCTGCACGGCAGGTAGGAGTCACCTGACCACCCGCCTCTATACTCACAAGGAGAATCTGGTTGTTTGACGCAGCTTCAGATGTAAACGCGTCTGGATTAAAAGTAGAAAATCTCCTTGTTCTTTTTTTTTTTTGAAGGACGTTTTTTCATCAGTTTTATCCTTCGCTTTAAAAGCCGAAGCTTCCGATTCATCTCAGCAGGTTCATTATTCCAAACACGGCAGTACAAGCTATTCCTGTTGCAGCTTAGATGTTCCAACATGACTATCCTCAGGCTCGATGATAGCAATCAGTGTAAATTAGTCAGAATGTATTCACCAGAGAGCTTTGAGCCTCGATGTTATCGCTCTGCTGCCACCTGCTGCTCACCGCGGCCGGCCTGAAGATCTCTCTGCACTACACTGTTTACTTTGAAGCTTTTAAAGGAACAGTTAAAAATTAGCAGAAACGCGTGAAAACATCAAACGAGTACATTGTCAGTCAGTGCAGTGAGTGTGGTGACTTTGAAGTGAGCACAAAAAATCCTTCCAAAACAGCTTAAAAAGGTATTTAAATGGAATTACAGTCATGAAATGTGGTAAATAAAATTGTTTTGCTGGCTCTGCTGTCCCTGTCCGCAGCATTGCACAGCTATAGGTCATATGACATAATAAATACATGAAAAGTACAACCTCACTTCACCTCAATGCTCCTTTAAGGTCAGCTGTACGAACATCACAGAGGAACATTTTTTAAAATGATTTTATTCTCTCCTGGTCTGCAGTCAGTAGCTGTAGTATAGCATCTATATCGCATCTACAGAACTGCAGTTTGTTCAGCGGACAGATTTTAGTAACGTGTTTCTGGGATAAGTAGGAAGGACACACTTTTAGGACATTATTGTGGAGACTTTACTGGGGTGTAGTTGAAAATCTCTTTCTCTCCCTCCTACAGGTCTGTGGATGGCTCGCTCTACCACGACTCGTTCCTTTCTCAGAAACAGGAAGTCCCTCTCAGAGATCCGCCGACAGACCAGCCGTCTCCTGGGACTCTGGTCTGACTCATCAAACAATCGCGGTGCTAACAGGCGGTAAAACGGACTAATTCCAGGCTGGCTTCCTGGTATGAGCAACATGAAGGGATGTGTCTGAATCAAAGACACCTGTGGCTCAGTGGAGGTCCTGGGACCTTTTCCTGGCCTTGGTCCTGTTGGATGGAGGTTCCTGATTGTTCAGGTTGGAAAACACTGCCCACCTCAACGTTGCTGATGTTTCTGTCTTCGTCTGCCCTCAGGGTGGAGCTTCTCTTTGTAAAAAAATAAACCAAACCCTAGACCAGGTCCAATCCTCTTGCCTCCTTTATCACAGCCATGTTGGAGGTCCATCCTCCTTGCTGCTCGTGTCACTGCTGCTCTGCTCTGATGAACTTCTCTTTCTATCAGGGATGGACATTATGTCAACAGCTGCTTTTCCACCAAAACCTCCAGGAACATCAATTCTACTTGGAACCAATGTCAGGAAAAGTTCCTGCAGCACACTGTGGTCCAAAGAAGAAGATTCAGAGATTCTCCTCTGCAGGCATTAAAGCCTGGATTCAGCCAGCGGTCCATCTGGGTCTGCTTCAGCCTGATTACTGCCACCACACACTTCGAGCAGAGCTGCTTAAAAGTGTCAGGCGCAAAATGCTACGTTACTGGACTAATCAGATTTTCACATGCACGTGCTGCCCTGACATTTCTGAGAATTCAGCAAATCTGAAACGGTCCAAATGGCTCTTGTACACTGAGGGATTTTAGTCTCTGACATGTAACATGAGCAGACGTAAACAAATCTTTGGTTCTTGGTGCTCGATGGAGTCTCCGTTCTCAGATAAACGAACTCAGCTCGACGATCAATGACCAAAAACGGCCATAAGTATTCAGAAATTTAGGTTCAGGTTCCTACAGTGGCTTCAAAAAACTACATTAAATGATGCTGACTACTCCAGCCACATGTATGCATATAAAGGTTAGGATATTTATAAAAAGCTGCACGTTGAAGACGATTGTCTGCTTTCTCTGAGGCGTTCACCTCACAGACTGAGACATAGATTGACAGGCAGCACAGTGGCGCCAGCCTTCCTCCAGTAGCTTGAGTTCCTCAGAGGTTCCTGCTCCTGGGAAAGTTCAGATATGGACGTTTCATAGATGCAGCCATTTTCTGAATGGTTTTATGTCTTCGTGGCTCTGTTTCTACGCTGACAGCACCCTCGTCTTCAGCCTGTAATCGGACTGTGCTTAGACAATCAGACTCTTTAAACGTCGAGGAGGAGGATCGGCCTCCTCTGAAGACAGATGATCACAGTCAGAGTGCTGACTTCACCAGCTAACTGCAGCCAACCAGCAAAGCGAGAAAGAGGAACTTTTTGGTGAACTGATCAGGTGACCTGTCGATCCCTCAGGTGAGTCCGGGCAGGGAGCATCAATGTGAGATTCTGCGGTGTTCTCCTGGTTTGGACTCAACACATGTGCACTAAAACTCGAACACAGAGTTTACTCCTGACACCAGCTGAGCTGTCGCTGCTGCTGTTTGTGGCTTTAAGCAGCTGCAGAGGCCTCGAGTAGAAACCAAGAACAGAATAAACCCTCAAAAGAAGAACAAACTCCGTGGCCCTCCCAGCTCACTGCTGCAAAGGGACTCGCTGAAGCTGACGTAGTCGTCCTTCTCACGAGTCCTTTTCTCAGAAAAAGGGAAATTTTCTGTACGTCTGTGCTGCATTAACTTTAAATATTCTGGAAACTGCTCAAACGCTCATTTGGTGTCTGAAAACATTCCGTGAGTCCAGCTTCTCAAACGTGACTGTTTGACACTTTTCATTTTAGTCATTTACTGTTAATCTTTTTAAGGTCCGGGTTATTAGTTGGTTTCCACTGCAAGAACACGGGACAGGTTTTGTGCTGGGCTCAGCATGCAGGAGAGTCACTTATTGCCAGTTTTGAACATTAGCAGCGCTCTGCAGTGAGAAATGACAAAAGCAGCATGTCGAACGAACTCTGAATCGTTTCAGGACCAGTGCTCCTCAAATGCAGTGCTCGTTGGGTAGGCTTGCAGTAAAATATCCTTTTGTAGGTAGTGGGACTCTTAAAGCAACAGGAACTTGGTACCAAGCATCAAAGTGCCCTCAGGAGGCTGCTGATAAAAGGCTGTCACCTTCAACCACCACAAACAGCTGTTTCCTGTACTTTCGCAAGTGCTTAACGGACCAATTTGAGGTGGCTGTTGATACTGTATTTGTGAAAATTACAAAAGAATGATATCTCAAATAATAATTTTAGCCATTTAGCTCATTGGCTCCTGTTCATTGAGGAGTTTATGAGCTCTGCATTAGTAGGAAGTGGAAAGGCTCTTTGTTGATTGGCTCTGGCTCTGATTCAGGGAAAATACCTCACGGCCCCCCGCAGTTCCTGCAGCGGAAACACTTTATTTATCAAACGCTGAATCCAGATTAGGATCAGCAGATGAATCCATAATGAAACAATCATCACCTGCAGCTCTGAAAGTGTCAACAGACCAGAACTAGACATGTTTTATCCTCACAGAAAGCAGAAAAATTGTCACATCTGAGCAGATACTCGGTTAAAGGAGGCAGCGCTTTGAAGGTTTCTGTGTTCATGGTTTAAACGAGGCCCACGTGAGCTGGAAAGCTGGACGACCACTCAAACCTTCTGCCCCTTTCAAAGCCAACAGTGAAGCCATCGTACCGCTGAGCTGATCGGGACTCCAGGTCCGGATCGAGATCCAAGTCCAGGCCGACTGAAGCAATAAGAGGAGCTGTTCCAAGTTTCAGTGTGAACATTTTTAACTCTCCTTCAGGAAAACAAAAAGAAGCATTCGCAGCGACAATCAGGAAATGATGTCACAGTAGTGATGAATTTATTCTGTTTTTTTGTTTGTGAAATGACTTTATAAAAATGCCCATGAATGAAACACAGCTCTTTTTTTTATCCCTGTGACGTCAGTGTTCTTAATCCATAAGTTATCGATCAGGATCTATGTCCACACGTGCGTACTGTCTGTATTTATTGATTGTCTTTTGGTGTGCGGTTGGCTCTGTGTTCTTAAGTTGCAGCTTTGCCTGATTCAGCCTCTGCTTTTTATTTTTCAAATTAAAAATTCAGCTTCACTGAAAACCGGTCTGACCTCCAGCTTCGCCCAGAACGAAGCCGCGGCCACATGACCCAGTATGACAACGTACAGACAAGACGTCAGGGGATCCGTGAGCGATGACACATCAAGCACAATTTCACAGGTCACAGATTTGCTTTAGAATAAGATATCAGTGTGAATAGAGGTCACACGCTCATCCAAGGTGGAATCAAAATGTTCACCCAGGTGTCTATAAAAACCATAAACTCGTCTGATTAAAGTTTTGCTGCCATTCCCGTCAATGTAGGCTTCTCTAATTTAGCAGTACTCTGCTTCCAGCGCTCCACGTGCGATTCCACCGCGGATCTCACGCAAACATCAACTTTAATTTTGAGCATCGAGACAGCTTCATCTCCAGTACGTCCAGGAATCTGTTTTCACACACGAGCTGCAGCCCTGCACTTTTCCAGGACTTGCTGGATGTGAACGGTGAGAATGCTTGACAGTCAGATTGGTCCTTAGCTGGCCTTTAACCTGCTCTTGAACCTCTGGTGTCATTGGGGGTGGGGGGGACTTTTGAGACAGTCCAGAATGAATGGTGCCTTATGAAGCTGAAGCCCAAAAAAAAAATTCACTGGGTCATTTTTATTTCAGGAGGTTTTCTGACACAGTTAAATCAGACCTTAACTGGTATTTAACCTGCCAGGTACCAAGTAAGAAGTCATGCGTTGATGCACTGTGGGAATGGGCGAATAGCGCCGCTAATAGCATTTATCACCAGTGAGCAGGCATCTAAGCCAAATGGAAGATTTCCAGCAGTGTGAATGAATCTGA
>VUQK01043279.1:0-27112 GCA_015106715.1 Bujurquina vittata | reverse complement strand
AATCCGTCTGCTCGGCTCGGGGGAATGAACTCACTTTCTGACAGCTAGCTGTCACCGGATTACGTCACGACATACGCCACGCCCACAGCCAGTCGGCTTGGGGGTGCTCGTTTTCCTTACTCGAACTGCCCGGCGGATCAGACTCAGAAGCGCATTGTTATAGGTCATGAATTCCTATTTTATTCCTCCCCTTGGGTTTAACTTCAGCAAAAATGTACAAGCAGATATACCAGCAGATACACCAGCAATAGGGTCAAAATAAGTTTATTCACATTCTGGAAAAAAAAAAATCGGCCAATCATTGATGACTCACCGATACATTATACAGGCATTACACACAATTATTTTTAAACGAAAAAAAAAGAAAAAAGAAAAAATATCAACGTGATATGCAGTGCATATATAAAATTATGTTTTTGTTAACTGGTCTGCAGATAACTGGACAGTCTTTGTGAGAAATATAGCATTTATAATTTCATATTCTTCTCATAAGATCTTATTTTTGGCTTAATATAGGTTTGATCAACACTAATTTAGCAATTTTGCTTTAGAGCATGTAGCAGGAATGTTTACAACAGAATTTTTGAGTAGAACGCATTTAAAAAAAAAGAAAAAAAAGAAAACATACCAATAGGCCACCTAAAACAACTATCTCCTTTAAACAATAAAATAAAAGAGGGCTCCGCCATGCTCATGAGGATGATAATCAATGAAAATAGTAGACACCAACTATTTAATGGAATCTTGTTTCAGCTGTTGAATTTTTATTAATTTTTTGCCATCCCCAAGTCAAAATGTAGGGTTGGTGCCTCCAAATTTTGACGTATTCCGAAGTTTGAATCAGTATGTCAAAATTTAGACTCAGTGCTGCAAAAATAAATAAATTAATAAACAAGACACTTTTAAAGAGCAGGGTTTTGATGACCTAAAAAAAAAATAATGAATTGTGTGGTCTGAAAATGATACATTCACACAATTAAAATATGCTAAAGATAGCAAACTTTTCAAAGTGGACATTCAAAGGCTTTCAGAGATATTTACATAAAAGTCTTCTTGACTTCAAGAAGACTGCTCGGCCATCAAACAAAGCAGAGATGTAGAATAAATAAATACACTTAAGAAAGTGTAACTGATACAAACATGACATGTGGTACACTATTGAAAGAAAACCAAAAAAAGGACAAAAATGAGGCCAGAGTATGCTTAGGGTTTCCAAAGAGTTCAGAAGAAGCTCGTCTTGAGTTTAATTGTTGGTGCAGCTTGCACTGTAGGCTGAGCTTGCCTGGCTGCAGCTTTGGCTTTGCTGCTGGCCTGGTTGGCCCGTATAGCAGATTCCAGACGGGTTTTCAGCTCAGGTGCCGCTCCAATCACTATCTTGAAAGCAGCTGGATAGAGGGGGCCAATATGCATTAAGTTCTGAAGCGCAAACTCGTGCAGGCCTTTGGAGACTTGGGGTGCAGAGGAGATGGAATTTTCATCCAAAAGGTACGAGACGAGAGTCGGTACGAGGAGAGCGAGCAGCTGCACCCCTGTTAAACACATAAAGCAGTGAGAGGTTAGAAAAATATAACCAGTAAGAACAGTAATTGATTGTTATTTAGAAGAGACAAAAAATAAAAAATAAAAAGGACAGTTTAAATGTACTCAGTACAAGCTGAACTGAGGCCACAGATCCTCTCTATACAGAGATTTGCCAGATTTAATTAATAAATTGACATTACAGAGTAAAATAAGCTTTTTTTCCAAGAATGGCTGGACTAGAAATTAGAAAAGCGCTAAACACAAGATTTAATAATTTATTGCTCTGATCTACGGCAACACTCATCCAAAGCTGCAGAGCTAAACAATTAAGAAATCTACTTTAACAGAGCAAATGTGGTGCAAAATAAACCAAATGGTACTTTAGTGGTCCATTAGATGGGGCATACTTACGGTTTTGTTCTTCACCCATGCTGACCAGATTCTCCAGGACCTTGATTCCCTCCTGCACAGCTTGCAGCTCAGCAGCCGTCCCTGGGCGCCTGCGCTCGACTGCCTTCAGCTTCTCCACCATGAGTGGAGCCAGAGCGTGGATGTAGGGGGTAGAGAGGGCACGGCTAGAGTGTTGAAACACCGACAACAGCAGCTGGTAACACCGAGCCTGAACCTGTGGTGACAACGATTAAATCTCTCATTCAGTTGGGCCGGACTTATCTGTATAGTGTGAAGCTGTTTTCACATGTGAACTCTGGAAATGTGGGGAGGATCCAGGCCAGACACTATGCAGCGCTGCCCTTTTTTACAAGTGGAAACAGTCTATTTGGGTTTGGTAACAGAAGGGAGAGTACACAGGAGACCACAGCCACTTGCTTGTCAGGAATTCTTCAGAACCTGCTCTGCTGCTACACATTATTACCATTAGTTGGCAGGTTAAAAAAAATCTATTAAAAACTTTAGCATCTGCACTCCCGTTGGGTAACATCTAGAAAAGTTCAGAGGTGTAGCTTACCCAGGGATCACTAGAGTTGAGGGCATTTCGGAAGCGGTCCATGCAGCCCTTCTGCAGGACAGTCACTCCTACAAGTTCACTGCTGGCTGACAGCAGGAAGAGTGTGATCGCTGTCAACATACTGACCTCATCCATGTCAGGCCTAGACTCATCTAAAAAAACATGTAAATATGCTTTTAATTAATAATGATGTCCTGCTTTTTTTGTAGATTTCTCCACAGAAAGACAAGAGGTCACAGTCAGATAACGCATGGGTGTATTTGCTCACCTGGCTGCGAGTACTCGAGCACAGATGCAAGGCTGCTCCTCACAAGGCTGCTCCACTGGGTCTGCACGCTCTCTACCCGGGCTACTGGGGCGGTGATGATGGTCTTGATGCCCTGCAGGGCAGCTGACACAGGCACAGGCACAGAGTTGTCTGGAGTTTTTACCGCAGTCTCCCTCAGAACTCCGGTGATGAGGAAGAGCACCGTAGGCAGGATGGTCATGCTTCCTATTATGGCAAAAGGAAAACGTGAATAATGGGCTGTTATTTAAGGGTGAAAACCACGATAATCACATTCATACGCTACTTATTCTTGATGTCACAGAAATGGATGTAACAGTTTAATCCAATAAAAGCATGCATGTTAGAGAGTATATTTATGCAAATACAGAATAAATTGAAATAGCGACTGTGTATGAGTTTTCCGTTCTTATTCTTTCTGGTATTTGTGTGTTGTTGCAGTTCGCCCCAGGCCTCACCATCTGGAGAGCAGAGCGAGGACAGCTCTGCCAGGATGGAAACTGCGTTTGCCACCAGGCGGGCGCTTTCTTCGGGTAGTCGCTGAGGTCTGAGTGGCACATGGCTGGGCGACTCCTTCACTCGTGTATTAAGATTTGGTAAGTGGCGGACCAGGATGAACACGAGCAGCTCCATTGCTGCGAACACTAAAGACTTGCCCGGGATGAGCTCCCCTGTGTCTCCTCCTTCTCCAAGGCTGGGCTGAGAGTCTTTTTTGCAGTCTTCCTCTTTGCCTAAGCCAAAAAAAAAATTATAATAATAAGTAATGACCACTTAAACTAGTACACAATTCAGATAACGTCACTCTGAATATAAAACCAGCTTAATATTCCTACAGTGCTTTGGTTCAGATGATGACAGCATGTAAGCCTACATGCAGTGTAATGTAATCTTTCTGACCTTTTGCTGTCTTCTGTCGCTGTAGATGGTCATGTGCAGCCCTGATGGTCTCCTGGACGACAGCAGTGACCTGAAGCTGGACAGCAGGGGGGTCCCGGGTCAACAGAAGCCTGTGAAGCACGTTTAAGAGCTCCACCGCCAGCATCTACAGTGGAAAAAATAAATTATTAAATATATTAATGTGGCATGAGCTTCTCACTCCTTTGATATTCAGAGTAGGAATCTATTCAAATGTTTTTTGGTGTAGTGCTCAACACTGTAATTCTCTGTTCTGGCTCATTATTTTATCAGAGCAATAAATGGGCAGAAAATGGAAAGCAGAAAGCATATTCTTCATAGAATAAAATGTTACTTTTAAAAGGCTTGATAGTTAATATCACTTTTATACTTCATGTTAACAGAAAATGCAATTTCTATTATTGCTGTTGAAAGATCCTTTTTTTTATTATTATTATTATTACTACTATTACAAACATGCTTAGTTAGAAGAGAGAATGATCCCACTTGCTGTGCGCCAATTCATATCCTCTGAAGTCTACACTTTGAAACAGTCTGGTAGAGACCTGTCCCACTTCAAAGGCTTCACCAAATACAGCTGAGAAATACAACCTTTTTCCCCCTGAATCTGTAGCAATACACATGTGTCCTTTGAAGCCATCAGCACCCCATCATCTGTTGTGTGGGGGATTTTTTTGAACTTTCTGAAGTCAGTAAATATCACGTAGCGGTGTTGTATTTATTAAATATTTGCAGTGAAGTGGTCAGTGGTAAATAGACCACTTGAACTAGACCAATGCAATAACTGCTGCAAGAGTTAATTTAAAGAGGACACAATTTTCCTTATAAAATACTTTGTAAGGTGAATTTCTGTGAATATTTTTTAATAGGTGAAAATTTATTTAAAATTATTTTTTGTTTACCTTAATGTTTAATTGATATATAATAAATGAGTCTATATTTATTGTATAAATTTTTAAACATATTTATAATTTTTTTACCCTGTAATTTATGCCCTGTGCATTTACCTGGTCATCAGCGATATGGGTTTTAGCACAAGGAGACTCTAGCAGAGTGCACAGGGCCTGCAGGCAGGACATCACATGTTCAATGGGCTCTTCAGGCCGGGGGAAGCAAAGAAACTCTATACTGACACCTAAGAGACAATACACAAAAATGCTCTTAGTGTATGTTCTTATACATCCCACTATCACTCTTTCACAATTGGCATGTGGTCGTGTGGCTGTGAGGTAAACAAAAACAGTTCCTCTTTTCTGTTTTTTCAGTTGGATTTTTGTATGTATGGTAAATGCTTCACACCACAGATGATAGCCATGCGTTTCTCTACCCAACATTAGATGCATCCTGTCTTTGACAGACTCCTCCAAGGATTTTGTTGTGAAGGAGCCTCCCTGGGCAAGGCCAGGGGCCTTGGAGGGAGCTGATGTGACCTCCTCTTGATCTACACCTGCTCCAAACCCAGTGCTGTTCAGCCATAGTGCTACAGCATGCAGCACAGGAGCCCAGGAGCTGCGGTAGTGGAGCCTTGCTGTATCTATAGTCTCTGGGGTATAAAATGCTCCACCTGAACACACACACACACACACACACATACACACACACACACAATTGGGGAAGTCTGTTTGAATTACTTCACACTTTGATAAGCATTTTTATAAATTTACGATGCATAATTATTTAACGTGACAACAACATTATGACAAGTTTGTTTTGAAGACTTTAAACAGCTCCAACAGAGAGCATGAACATCTAATCTTAAAGTCCATTTAATCCAAGAAGTGTTTTTGTTGACAATTAATCTCATATCATCCAAATAAAATTGAAAAGTTTTCGCTGATGTCTGAAACAGCTCAACTTTACAGGACACAAAGTGGAACAAAGCATCCAAAAACTAGTGCTTTAAGGAAGCTATATTAAAATGTTCTGTGGAAACACCACAAAGACTACATTTTGTTTCATCCACATATTTAAATTTAAATGAATAAACATAGAAAATGTAACATTTCGGGAAGACAGGAAAGAGTCTCATACCATCAGGGGGCAGCTGACTGGAGAATTCAGCAGGCAGAGTGAGCAGAGCATAGTCCCGCAGCATGGCCAGCCACAGGTGGCTCAGTGAGGGCAGCTCTGGCTGCACCAGGGTGATAAGACTGTCAGGAGGAAGCACATCTGCTCCCAGGTCCTCCTCATCCTCATCGTCATCTCCATTTCTGACGGGTTTGGCAGGTTTAGACTCGGCCTCTTTCTTGATCTTCATGGCGACCACATAGACCTGAGCGATTTAAATGTCAATTTTATTCATATAGCACATTTACAAGCAACAAGGTTGACTACAGTGAACTAACTTTTAAGTTAGTTTAAAACAAGACAAAACTGTACATGATCTAAATAATTACAATAAAACATAGCATAAAAAACAAACAAACACAATGTGACTAAAAAAGTAAAACAAAAAAAGACTCAACAATTAAAATAAATAAATAAAAACTGCTGGGTCTCAAACTAAACTCGGAATTAAAAGCCAAGATAAACAAAAAAAGTTAGTTTTAAGACGGGATTTAAAAGACTGTATAGACTCTGCAGTACAAATATCAAGGGCAGGTTATTCCAGAGTCTAGGGGCTGCGACTGCCAAAGCTCGATCCCTTCTGTGCTTAAATCGAGACCTCGGCTGCACTAAGAGCATCTGGCCTCTGTTGGGGCAAGAAAGCCAGAGTGCATGTTCAGGTTCATTACGCACGTCATTTACATTGTAACAAAAGGGGTAGCGCTCTGCTCCTCTCACCTCAGCCCACGCCTTCAGCACAGCTAGTTTCTCCATTGTGGTGGCACTCTCACTATACAGCTGACTGGATGAGCCCTTCCCAGCCTGCACCTTGTCCAGCGATGACACAAGAAGGTTGTGGACTCGCCGCAGGTCATTGAGATCACTGACCACGCCGCTGCCAATCCATGTACTGCACACCTGGATTCAATGTAAGAAATGGTTAAGCTTCTACAAATCTTAGAATTTCATTTTTATCTATTAATAATCTTTCACAAACTGAGAAAAAAACTGCCTTACATAACAGAGCACTTAGGCTCATTAGCCATGCTATTAGAGTGGGTAGGGGTGTCAAAAAATGGATATTAATAAACGGGAATGACACCTCAGTGCCATAAAAGTGGACCACATGTTTCTAAGATTCCATTATTCTGGGAAGGACAACAATTAAAGTGTCAGTCCAAGCGCAGCGGTCTGCTATAACTCTGGTAGCTTAGTTTTCCATGTTTTTCCAAGTAAATTGTTCTGGTTATGAAAAGATAAACTCTGACTATGCCTTCAAAAAGACTCCCAACCAGAGAAACGGGAATGTCAAAGACAGAACATTTTTTTGGTAATGAGCTGGCAGGCATGTTTTGTTATTTGCCCCCGTCACTCAGCGTTCACATCAGTCAATTAAGTCAAAGAGCATTAAGTGATGAATTTGACACTTCAGGCTTCTAAGCAGATGATGAGTCACTTTGTCGTGGTAATTAACTTCTAATGCAGTCACAGTTCTACCAAGACAATCAAAAACATATTTAAAGGTCTGTTAATGGAAAGAAGGTTGCAGTTGAACACACCTCAAAAAGAGGCATAAAGTGGAATTATAACCAATTTAGCTGATACGAGAGACAAGTGTGTCTTACCTGGCATGCCTTTGCTGTAATGTCGGATGGTGTATCAGGTGAAAATGCAGGTCTGAGAGCAGCTCCAACCTAAATACCCATGAGTTGCAAAGTTTACTTATTCACGCAGTTACAGAAGTTTCGGAATCCTTTTTAGTTTTGGACTATGAAAGATCATGCAATGCTTAACTCACATTGGCCTGGTACTGTTCCAGGATAACGTGCCCCGGGAACTCAGGCTCTGGTACGGACGCAAACTTTTTAATGATGTCCTCCAGGGCCTGCAGGCCAGCCATCCTCAGCTGGTTGCTGTGGTCTGTGGCTGCCATGAAAGCCATGCGGATGAGGTCAGACAAATGGAGCACCAGCAGATCTCCTGAACGTTCAGAGATACATGGAAAAAACAACAAGGACTATGTGAGAAATAGGAAGCTAATTATACACACTGGAAGGAATGTGAACTCAGTGAACAGCTACAATAATGATTTTCCCAGCCATTGTCTAATATTTGATTTATTAATCCTTTCATGATAGGTTACACTTCTGCAAGAAACTATAACCAATGCTTTCTTCAGTCTCTGCGTTAACACTTTGTTGAAGAGGAAACAGTTTTGGAGTTTCAGTGTGTGCTTGCAGTGACCAAAAAGAAACCAGACGTTAAGTTTGGGGCTTGAGATGTAATTGAGTTTTAGCTGAAGGGCACTTTTTGAGGGATTAGTTGGACACACTGTTATGCACACCAACCATCCACTGAATGCCAGTCACTAAATGTGGCTTAGCTGGTTTCAGAGCTGCAAAGTGACTACAAGGTGCCATTACTGTCTATCCTGTAGATTACCTCCTTATTACAGTAAAACTAATATAAATATTGACTCCTACATCTGTCACAGGGAACAAAACCCTCCTTAACGTTTGCTTATTCACCTCTAGCTTTGTTCCAGCTTTACATAAAAGCATATGAACAAGCGTTTTCCTATAGCACAGTAGAAGTGTAGTTGGCATTAATCAATCACGAATCTTTAAGTGAACTCTGAGGTAGTCTATTCTGGCAGCACAGTGAATGTTACCTTTCGGGTTCTTGGCCTGCGCAGAGCGGGCAGCTGCCAGGTCAAAGTGTGTTTTGTCTGCATTCTCACAGAGCAGGATGATGCGACACAAGCAGTCTGCCGCAAACACCCGCGTCACCCAGCGCGGCGCCACAGATGGCTTCGATTTGTCATCTTCACCCAGACCCGTGAACATGGTGTCATCGTCCATCTCGTCTTTTTTCTCAGAGTCTTCCTCGTCCTTTTCTACCTCAAACACAACGGCTCCCCCTACATCTGAAAGAGGACATGAGCACATTTGTGATGCAGAGATTTAGAAAACATGATTTTGATTTTGTTTTTTTGCAGACTTACCTGTTGTTGCTGCAAGGACATCCTTGCAGAGTTTCAGCCAATGGGAAAGTTTTTCAACTGCGAGAGATGACAGCATGTGGCCAAGTGTGTCATGGATGTCTGAACACAGCTTCCTGTCTGTCTCCCGATCCAGCATGCCAAACAGAACGCCCTCCAGACCTGTCTCTGTGATGTTTAGATCTGAACCAGAGAAAGTTCATTAGAGCCAGTGTCTCATTAAGGTATATTAATCAAACAAAATGCTCCATGTGTACTCACTGATTGCAGTGCTGTCTTTGCTGTCTCCTGCTCTCTTTGCCAGGCTCATAGCGTACTCACAGACCTCTGCAGCTTCTCTCTGAGCAAGCTGTCTCAGGCAGGCCACGGCAGCACGACGCAGCAACAGGTGAGAGCTGCACAGGTGCACCTGCAGGAAACCCAGTGTACAGCAGGAAATCAACTTTTAGATTAACACAAATTATAACTACCGCAACTGTACTCTGGAAGTCATCATATCATACACAGAGGCAGGGCACCAGGCTGGACAGGTTAACGTGTCGTGGAGCAAACATGTGGAGCTGCTGCAAACATGAGATGGCAGCTGCCTGCACAAGGGAGTCAGAGTGGTCCTGCATTATGGCACAACCAACCAGGCAGGATGAGCGGATGGTGGAAATAGTGGCTCCATTTCCTAGCAAACCAATGACACCAATTAGAAAGACAGACACAAAGAAATACCACATTTAAACACACTGTCTGCTTCAAGCACACTTCAGAAGCCCGCAGAGGGGGCAAAACTGGTTACAATGCCACCTCCTGGCTAGAAAATGCTACATTCAGGAAGATTTTTGATTTGGTTGGCACAAACCAAATCAAAAATCTTCCAGACTTACCCTGTAACTCTGGTCCCACAGTAGTGATGAGAGCTCCCAGGCAGCGGCCCAAACACTGGTGAACCTCTGTGTGAGACGGGGGCACAGTGAGGAGCAGGGTGAGCACCAGGGACAGTGTGGGCTCCACGTAGCCTCTGTACATGGGACCACTAGAATCCACAATCAGAGCCAGAGAGTGCAGAGCCCATGTCTGGTAAAGAAAAAAGGACAAAACAATAGTTTAGTGTGGGCCAAAGCAAAATTGAAGAAACAAAGGGGGCACACTGAAATTAGGTTTAGAAATAACATTTAACAGAAAAAAATAAAGATGTAATTCAGTTATGAGTGAATATAAAAACGTATTCCTAATTAATAATTGACTGTACCTGGACCTCATGTGATGAGCCATCCTGAGCCAGAGCCAACAAGATGCTGACACTGGTTTTTAAGTGCTGACCAGAGCCAATTCCTCCAACATATCGATGCAGACAGCCGAGGGCCAGTGAATGGCCCGTCCTTGAAACTACATCACGAGCTGACTTCAGCCTGTAAACAGAGGAGGAACAGAGACGTGGATCACATGAGTAGGGACAAAGATAAAGATAGGACAAAATCAGTGAAACACTGAAACCTTCCTGAAAACGAAAAAAATGGCTAAACATTTTTGTGTAATCAGGTATATTGCTGGTTTGGTGACCAGTCTCCAATGAGCTCCAATGAAAAAGAATAAAAAGAATAAATGTGCATCCCATTACAAGTCAAGTTGCAGTTTACATCCTTGTCTGTTCAAATTCATTTAGGATCTGTAGTGAAGACTTCGATTTTATGCTTTAAAAAAAGTATTCTTATATACATATGCTAATATAATAATAATAAATATAATTCTGATCACAACATTGTACACTGTAGACAATGTTTAAAATATTTATGTTACTGCAAAGAACCTACAAATTTCTAACCTGGCACATCAGAAGATCTATACAATCAGACCTTTTTCAAGGACAGCTGCAGAGATTGGTAATTACCGAATTACTAATCTCTGCAGCTGCCCTTGAAAATACATCTGGCCAAATCTGAGAAGGTCAAATCTCTCCTTCTGTGTCTATTGTTGAAGAATGATATAAACCATGTTTTTGCAGATCATTGCTGCTGTCATGGTAATATTAACCATAGTCCTCACCAATTCATCATTTTATCCTGTTAAACTAGCTGCCTGTTGTATATATTGGTGTATGAATTCTTGAGTTATGGCTAAAAATAAGTTCTTGTGGTTCGACCCTTGACCACCCTTAAGGTGTTCATGAATTTTGTGCATGAATGCAACAGACAATCTTAAATCATAATGCTTGACCCAACTGTTGTGAAGGCCCAAAAAGAAAACTGAAAAAAACACAAACTGCAGATATGATGTGCTTACTTATCAAAGCTTGTCTGTGCCATTCTGGCAATGAAAGTTGCCTCTCCGACCACCTGAGCCATCCTCCCTAAGGCCTCTCCAGCAGCACAGCGCAGGATGGGATTAGGATTGTCCAAAGCTCCCATCACCAGGGCCAGAGCTGATTTACGCACCTCCTCAGGTCCAAGAGTGCTCTTATTCTCAGCCAAACCCTTCAGTTAGAAGGAAAGAGAAGTATTATTTCTCACTGCAGATATTACCTAAATAATAAAACAAGACCATGCCATTTTAAGAGATATAGAGCATGTTTTCTTACCTTGAGGGCAGAAAGGACTGCAGTAAAGATGTTCAATTGGACTGCTTGCTGTCGAACTCCTTTAGCCTGCTTTATGCATTCTGCAAAGTGGTCTAACATCTGTAGCCTGAATCATACCCATTAGTTAAAATACAGTTTATCAGTATACCACAAACTGCAACAATGCAGTGAATAAATACATAAGAAAAATATAAAAAGGAGTAACTTAAGGATAAAATAACTTAAGATAAAATAATGAAAAATGTAAGCATGATGCAGAACCACACAAAATCTTTAGAATAAATGTGAATGCCTTACCTGTGTTTGAAGGAGACATGGGGGAAAACCACACCAAACAGAGCCACTGAAGCATCGATAACTGACACGCCCAAAGGGAGAGGTCCTGGAATGGCCTCGCCTACTGGGACACGCAGGTAGATCGAGGAGGGATCATGTTCCAGAGCGCCGCTGCCAGAAGCACTGTTGGGCTGCAACTATTTAGCGACAACACAGAAACACCAAAAGCACAGACCAAACTTATGTTTAATATTTAACTTGAGATAGTGACGGCTTCTGTCCAAAACACTTTTATATAAAGCATCTACATATAGGAGATGATTTACTGGTACTGTTTGTGGGCTTTTCCTCTCAGAACACTTAACTGACCTGATCCTCTATGGACTTGTGGTCAGTCTCCTGTAGCCAGGAGCCCATGAGCACACTGTCATCATAATGACACAGAGAGCGCAGCAAAGATGTGGTGGTGTTGGCAGAGTTGTCAGTCAAAGTAAACTCTGCCACCAGTTCTCTCAGGAGGGCATTGAAACTGCCTGAACAAGAAGATTACCCATTTTTAAAAACACCTCATAAATGTTTTTAACTTCTCTGGAAATTAATACAAAACTGACTGAGGTACCTTCATAAGTCTTAGGAGGCAAGAGAGCCAAAATGTCGTACAACCGGAGCCTCACCATAGCAGCACTTGCTTTCAGGTGGGCACCATGGACCTTAGTGATGGCAGGGACGCTGAGAAAAATCAAAATGTTACAATAATTAGATATGCAATAGAAGAAATGCAAGGACTATTTCTCGCATGTCTTCAACAGGAAATTACACTAAAAAGCATCACACTCACTGAGACATCATGGTCATGGCACATTCAATAGGAGTCATCAGCCTGCGGATTACATCTTCTGTGAGAAGCTCGGGGCAGTGGGCCACGAAGCTACGCATGGCTACAGAAGAAAAGGAACAGTTTTGGTCATTACTGTGTCTTGTAACATTTTAGGACATCTGCAGGCACACTGCAATGGTGCAGCTCTTTACCACACAGTGCTCCAGCTCGACCCTCCAGGGTGACCTGCCAGGTGAAGGAGTCTCCTCTGGCCTTTTCTGCCTCCAGCTCCTTCTGGGAGCGAGGAAACACGTTCCTCCACAGCAGCAGCATTTTGGGGAGATGATAGCGCACAAGGGAGGGACCTGGAAACACATATGAGCACAACGTGGTGGCCACAATGGTGAGAGGAAGAAGAGATTTCTAAGAATCTGCAAAATCAGGTAGTGTGTCTTTGAGGCTCACCCAAAGTCATCAGGGCCCCCAGCAGAAGCCATCCAGACTGTGTACGCTGCAGGGAGAGGCGGCTGTTCTGAGCAGCTGTCCGTAGAAGGTCTTCAGCTATACTCACCACCAACTATACGGACAGTGAGTCTGGTCAATCAAGACTGGCACATAGAAACACATGACAGATACACAGAGAAAGAACCACTAAGACTATATTCTGGGGCTACACACCTTGCCCTTGGTGTGGGGGATACCAAGTGGGCACTGGTGCACACCTCCCAGCAGAGCAGCCATTGCAAAGCTGTAGCCGCTTACAGCCTCAGGTGAACTCTTCAGGTTGTTGATTCTCTCAGCGCAGCGGTCCAGCAGTGGGGTCAACTGATAGGGCAGCGCCACGGCGACACAACGCAAGCACCATGCAGCTGCTAAACGCGCTGCCATGCTGGGGTGCAGCAGCACTGAGGTCACAGTTTCAAGCAACCCTGAAGAGGAGGATGGGAAATATGTTATTTAATGAATTTAGCCTATCTTCACTAATATTCATTAAAAGTAATATGCAACGCTGAAAGAAGTCGAAGCTACGAAAATGCTGGCCTGCGTCATAAATTAGGATTTATGTAAAACTAGTTTGCACTTCTAGAAACCCAAGAGTGACAAAATGAATATCCCATTTTAAATTTTGTATCTTACCAACAGAAGGCTCCTGGATGAGTGGTGAAGCTGTGGCACTCAAGCTCTGAACTAAACTGCCCAGCTCTTTTAAAGCACACACCATAACATGCTGACTGGCAGACACATCAGCTGCCCCTGCCTTGTTCTCCCCACTGATATCATTGACCACTGCCTCTGAAAACACAAACGACACAAAAAAAGAAACAAGCAAAAAGATCTGTCAGTGTGAACTTTTTCTGAGTTAGTACTAAACTTCAGATTTTTTAAATAAAATAATATTTAGCACACAGTAATTTATAATATATGAAGCATTGATGGACAAGATGGATTTACATCAATGGCAAATTACAATTTTTTTTTCTCAAAAAGAAATAAACACTTTGTGTAACAAGTATAATCCACTGATATTAGTAAAAATATACACTAATCAGGCACAACATTAAAAACACTGGCCTGTGTAGGTCCCCTTAATGCTGTTGAGGTAAAAAAAACCACAACACCTATAACATGTCCTGTGGTATCAGGCACTGAGTACTTAACAACAGATCCTTTAAGTCCTGGAAGTTACGTTTTGTTTTTTGACATCTCAGTGATGCTTGAATGGACTTGAATGGACTGAGGACTGGGCAATATCTTGAACTCTCAGTAAGGTTTCTCAAAACACACCTGAACAATATTTGCACTGTGGCAGGGTCCACTATGCGGCTCAAAAAAAAAAAAAGGCTATGTCACACACAATGTAAAAGAAAATGTGATTTCTTCTACACGCCTACTAACAGGACCAGCATGGATGGACACTCGGACACCTTTTTTTATAGGTACCAGTACGTGCTGAAATTTGCGATCCTTCAAGATTGGACCACATACAAATAGTTGAGCATAGCGCACCCATGATCCTGTTACCAGCTCATTTCTTATACCACTTTCGTTAGCTCCTAACTACCAAATCCTGCTATTTTGTAGATACTCTGATCCAGTTGATGGGACATCAAAATTTAATACACTTGACAGGTACCACTGTGACAAAAATAAATTTTGCTCTTGTCACCTTGAGTGTTTTTAATGTTGTGGCTGACAGGCGCATACTGTAGCTTCCAAATACTCAACAGACTGCATTAGGCCACGCATTGTTGTCACATGTTAAACTTTAAAGTTCTGCAACTACAGAACTACTACTTGAAAACACAGAAGAGCACACCCCAATGTATGCCAAGAGCTCTGAGGATTTCCCCCCTCATACAAAAAATAAAACAATAATGGTTATAGTTGTAACAAATGAGAAAAACAGTAACTAAATGGCCAATCATTTAATAGGAACTGAAATCCTCTGAGCTCTAAAAAGGCAACAGTCAGACAGATCATATGTAAGAAAGAAGTCAATAAAATGACTTAAAGAAGAGAAAATATAAAGATGCTTCTTGAACTGTGGCGTTTCACTCAACACAACTGAGGACTTGAGTATAAAATACAGAGAGGCACATAAACTAGAGGTCCTACTTCTATCATGGCTCCTGGTAACATTTTCCCAGTTTAGTTTAGACATTTCTCAAAGTTCCATTTCAAGAAGTCTCAGATATCCAGCTGGATGGAAAAAATACGCCAGCAAGTGCCGAGTGAACAACAAAGAACCCACGATCACATACTGACAAAAACCAACATTTTTTTAAAATTTTTGATTTTGTCTTAACACCAAGAAGAGCAAAAATTCTGTTGTTCTGATAAAAGGTACAACGGTTAAAGGTTGCAAAGCAAATCAGAGTAAGAATCATCCTTTATGAATGCAAAATGGGTGATTCTGAAAATGATTTATGTGATGATATAAAGTGGGGGGGGGGTAAACTGTGTCTTGCTTCTGTGGCATCTTCCTGTCGTGTGTCTGTGAATTTAGCGGCACGTGCAGCTTTTCTGCTGTTGCATGCCAGATGCCAGAAAAGGTTGCATTAACTGCTCTTTAGGGATTATAAGGCAATAACAGAATGTGAATTCACAGGCAAAAAGCCACATAGGTCGAGCAATAATGCAAGCATGAGTATTTAATATGCTGAGCAGGCAATGGATGATCTTACTGACATTATGACGCTGCTTGCGGTTAAAAGGAGATCAAAAGAAAGAGGAAAGTAACCCCAAAAGCAGAAAGTGGAAAAGAAAGCCAAGAAAAAAAAGCCATCTATGCACACAACAAAAGCACAAGCCATGCAACATTTTTAAAAACTGAATGAAGTGTGAATTAAAGGTGATAATAATGGATGAGTACTTACTCTGCAATGCTCTGAACCGTGATATTTCCCCCCCATCCTCCTTACCCACAGCCCTCATTTGCTTGCTGATGGCTTGGCAGATTTCTTTGCCGGCTGCAATTTGCGCTTTCTCTCCAAGCAAGCCCCCTAAGGTGGCGCGCAGCATGAAGGAGACACAGCGGCGTGAGTACACAGCCTCAACGTGAGTCTGCGTGGCCCGTGGGTGAGAAACTAGGTCCAAAACGTGGGACAGGAATGTGGCAAAGTTGCGCTCCAGCCACTGACCGCCAATTGTTGTCACAAACACAACGTATGCCTAAGAAGAAATTAGACAGGAGCACGCATGAGGTAGATGAATCAGACAGCCCAGGTTAATATTCTTTTTATGTCAGAGAGGTCACCTCACCTGTGTGACGCCCACCCGCACTTCCCTGCTGACAGAGCCTCCGCCCTTCAACATCTCTCCTCCGCTCTTCAGGAAACCAGATCCTCCACGCAGAAAGCCTGTGGCCATGAGCTCCAGCACCTCCTCCAGAGTGGCTCGCTTTACATTCTGACGCATCACTGTGAAAAGAATTAAGAACGAATAAGGTTTGAGATGAAGAACAGAAACAGTGAGCTACTGTAGAAACATGAAATATAGACACCCCACATCAACTCTTTAACCCACCAGCTGCTTGTTTGGGCATCAGGGCTGTGGCCATAACTGTCCCCAGCAGTTTGGCCACGGCTACCCGAACACCATAGTTGGACCCTTCCAAGGCTTTGAAACACAAAGTAGCAACATTCTCCAGTTCTGTGGTCCACATGAATACGGCCTCATTCTGCAGCTCCAACAGGCACTGATTAGACAAAAAGGGAGGAAAATTTAGAAAAAAAAAAAAAAAGGGTGGAATGCTATAATTACCATTTATATTACATGTATACAGGAAATATTTAATTTGTGCCATGAATTCACTGACTTACATACACATAATGCTGCAATGTACACAATAACTGAACTACTTTCTAAACGGAAACTGAAATAGTGTGTGGTCAACATAAATGACACAGCAGAAGTATTTAAGTAAGTGGTGTCTTCCCTTTTAACAACAGAATGTCCTCTCACCAACATGCTGTTGCATCACTTACAGGAAAAATTAGATCATACTGAAAACAAGAAATTGTGTGGTACTTTAACGTTTATGAGAGAAATAGAATGCAGCTATGCATATTGCTGAAGGCTCCTCAGCAACTTAAGATCAAACTAACCAAGTTTGGTTGTTGGGGAGAAAGAGTTTGAAGATTATGTTGTGTCGTGTCACTTTTATGTTTCGGAAGTCTCCACCAGCGCATAAAATCCCCACAAAGAAGCGGAAGCTAGATGAGGCAACTTTAAATCCTTAAATTGCTTGTTTTTGTGAGACCAACCTTTGCTACTGCACAGCGCACAGCCATGGATCTGTCTGTAAGCAGAGAGCGAGCATTCTTGTAGATATCTCTGTGACATGAAGCTGCAGCTCCACCCAGTCCACTCAGCACCTTCTGCAGGCTCAGAAGGATCTCTCCTCTACCTTGGGACTGCATAATGAAGCAAAAGAAAATGACATCACATTGATTTCTGAATAATCAATCCCTTTAATTATTCATTACTATTATCTATATTGCATTGTAACTGCTCCTAACTTTTGTACTCTTACAGGGCATACCTCTGCACTCTTTAATGCCTTTAAAAGATTATTGATGGTGTCTGGAAAGGAGCTTCCCAACATCCTGCCCATCTTCTCATAAAAAGCTCCAACACATGCCACTGCAGCACTGCCAGAAAAGTGTAACAAGTTAATTAAGACACTAATTAAAACAAAAAAGTTACAATTTTATAGCTTAAAATATGTAAATGTATTATCTCATGAAAATGAATGGATAAACTTCTATTTATTAGTCTCCTCCAGAGACCATTTTGACTGGATTTTTTGTTGATAAATGGTGAGACTGGCATAATAATCTAAACTATGCATGAATTAGCTTTAACCTCCCAGCTTCTAACACATTATTATCTACTGTAAAACACCTCAAAGGAAGCACAGTGGCTTAGTGTGTAGAAAGGAGGCCCTGACCTTTGTGTGCCTCTCACCTACCCAGAAATGAGTAGGTATGAATGACTGATGGATACAACCCTGCCGGGCACCACTGATGCAGCTTCATCCACTGTTAGATTCCATTAATACCAGCAAGAAACACAGCATATGTGCCCTTGTACACTTAATCCCTCCTTTTAACCATGAACTGTCATTCTGCAGATTACTGTACAGCTTAACTGCTAATACCCTTGAAGGTAGGCCCACTACACATGCATGGAACTCTTAAAGTTCTGAACAGCTTGCATTCAAATAGAAATATGCAAAAGCTCAAATAGACTATTAATATACAGTTTCTGTAATTCTAAAAATAGATGATTAAATGGGAACTCACAGTTTTGTTGGCAAGTATGCAGGTGTGTCATCCTTGCTTTTGATGATGTCATTACATTTATCGAGAGTCTGAAAAACGGTGAAGGTGTCACCAATGCTGTAGAGGGTAGCGAGGTTTTTGGCCAGGAGTTTTCTTGTTGGTGGTCCGGGGGCACTGCTGATTAGGCCCGTCAGCTGTTCCACCAGCTTCTTCTGCTTCTCTTTTACGTCCACCTGCCATTTGAAAAGAAAAAAAAATCCAGTTACAAAATGTTTTTGATGGCGCAGGTTCAGAAAAAGCCAAAAATCTGAATAGTCACCTTATTTGCTGCCACAAGCACTTTATCCAAAAATCTGAGCCATTCGAAGATGAAGACAGGCCTCTTTGCTTCGGTGATCTGGGCCAAAGCATCTTCATTGAGCAGGAGACTGTGAGCCAGCTCCATGGTGAGGAACTCTGAACACAGTGACGTGTACCCTCCTCTCTGCAACGATTTTACAATCAGGCAACAAATTAAACCAAAAATATTTTTTTATAAAATGTCAACATAAGGAGTTGGAACATCAAACTGCTTCAGTGAAAAGGACGGAGCACCACTTTTTATAGAGATATTCTCATGTAGTGTTCTGATGATAGTGGTAGAGAACTTTGCTGGCATAAAATCTTCCATAAGTGTTCGGCTGGACTGAGCGATGAGATCACTGTGGTGGGTGTTATAGCGACGACTAGCATACCAGAGGGAGGTAGACCACCAATCACCAATCACCAGTCCATGGGACTTAAATACCCATCTCACTGGTAGTAAAGCCCACCAGAGACTCTCCTTCCTCCGATAGCTAAGAGAATACAGGGTCAGTCGGGAAGGAATGATCTCTTTTTATAGAGCTGTTATAAAGAGTGGGCTTATTTTCTCCATCTTGAAAGTAAAACAAACAATCACGACACAAAGCAGCTTGAAATGCAGTAAGTAGAGCTTCCAACGTCATTGGTTGGTGTCTGCTTTCTAGCTTCACACTATGCCAACAAAATCACCAGGAAAGCTAAAAGCATCATCACTGACCCCTTCCACCGTGCACATCACCTGTTCAGTCTTCTGCCATCAGGCAAAAGATGCAGGAGTATAACTAGCAGAACATCAAACTATTAAGTACTTAAATATGCACTGAATCTTTTGTTAATTCAGTTTATCTATATCGGGCTGTGATCATAGAATCTGAATGAATTATGCACTATTAACTGAACATCTTGCACTATGGACTGTTCCTTCTGCAGCCTGAACTGTACCTTGTTGCACTAAAAGTACTGTAGTACTTTGTGACCGATTGGAGCGCTCGTGCACCAATTGCGTAGCCATTTCTAAATGCTGGTCAAATTGCAACTACATAACAGAGAAATATTTCTTTTTGCATATAAAACCAGAGAATGTACACTTACATATCATGCATTCAACAGGTCCCACAGTGCTGTATCCTTCCTCTAACAGGTTCACAGAAATCACATAAAAAGGGCAAACAGCAAAACCTACTCCATGCATTTTATCATTTATTTAGTATTTAGCATTTACAGCTATGGCATTTCTGTATCTAGCAAAATATATACATTTAAAAAATGATTTTCAATTTCTTTGTGGGTTAGTGCACTTTTTAGCTAACTTTTTTAGATACTATGGATTTCTTTCATGCATATAAAATGAGGGTTATAACAATTCTATTGATATAAAGTAAGTTGAAATGGTCCACAAAATTGTACTACAGCATGTATAAATGTAAAGATATGGTCTGGTTTTTGTCAAAAAAAAATTCCCATGTGCTTTTTTCACAGAGCAAGAGATTTCATTATTTCATCATTTATTCAACGTAGCATTTCGAAACATACTAGCTTTCTTTACAAAGCATAAACTTTTTCTATTTGCACACAACAGAAAAAGGTCAATATTATTACCCCCCCCCCCAAGAAACTTTGTTTTGAACTACAGCACAAAACGCTGCTGTGCAATTATGTGCTTTACCTTTGTAATGCTCAAACCCTGTAAAAATCAAGTTAAAACTGAGGGTTATCTTACAATTTACACACAGTATAAAAACTTCAGCAAGGGTGTGAGCTGTCGCTTGAAAAAGCATCATCCCAAAATCAAAATAAACCTGTTTAGACTTGAGAAAAAGAATTGTTGATGCTCTCAAAGTAAGACATGGATATACAAAGTCATCACAGCATTTCCAAGTGTCAAGAACTGGAGTGAGAAGTATCATCAAGAAATTCATAGAGAACCACACAGCACATAACAAGCCTGTTAGAGGCAGGAAGTGAACGATTTCAAAGATTCTGGAAAGAAAACTAGTGAGATGTGTTTAAAGACCCCGGAACGGCTCCCAAGACACTAGCGAATAACTTAGCCATTTTAGTCACGAAGAAGACAGACACTAGAACTGTGCACAGAAATGGACTGCAAGGTTGCAGATAGGGATGGGCCATATCATATCATTCACGATAATACCGGTAAAAAAAAAAAATCTTGTCCGGGAAAATAAATTATATCATGATATGTTAATTTCATGGCGTAAATACGTCACCCCACCACGCAGCGGGTTAAGCTCACGTGGCTGATGCAGTGTTGTCAATTTAGTGACTTTGTTGCTAGGCTTTTCCCCCTAGCGACAAATGTAGCTAGTTTTTCCAGTGACGTCAGAGAGTTCTGGAAACCTGAAATCCTCCACTGTGGCCGTGTTTTGTGTCTTAGTACTGCTTACGCTTTGGCGTCACCTTGACCACCAAAGAGTACCTGGCTGTTGGGTTGTACCGTAAGTCACATGACCTTAATAACGGAAGTGAGTCTTTTTCATGTGTTCGTGATCCAGCCGACGTACACGTAGACGCCGAATTGAGCAGGTGGATCCGTTGCTGTAATAAGTCTGTGCATATGTCTGTGGATTTACTGAGCTAGCGAGAAACTTTCTGACTGAAGGAATTTTGTTCATTTAGTCTGTTTACATGTTTTGCTATTTGCACAGAGTACTGGCTGTACAGGAGTACACACTGGAGGAAGCACTTTGGTGAAGTCTACTTCACTGCAGACTGTTTTTGCTTAGTATCTTTTCTGTTTAAATTTTAATAGCAGAGCTGTGAGTGTTTTGTTATTGAGGGAAAAAGCATTAATTTATTTGAGAAGCATTATTATTCAAATATGCCAGTAGTTTATTTTTGAGCAATTTCTCATGTACATCTACAGCTGAATGTTTTAAAAAAAAAGTGCCTGTGTGACTCAAGTGCCTTTTTGTTTATACCTTTTGGGGAAAAATTGTATATCGCCATTCAGCTAAAAAATATCGTGATATTATTTTTGGTCCATATTGCCCAGCCCTAGTTGCAGACCAAGAAAAACTCCACTTCTGCAGAAGAGACACCTTCAAGCCAGGCTAAAGTATGCAAAGGACAACGTGACGAGATAATTCATACTGGAAGTGCATCTTTTGGTCAGATGAAATTAAACTACAGCTCTTTGGCCATAAAGACTCTGCTTTTGTTTGGAGAAAGAAGGGAAAATTGTGCAACCGAAAGAACACCATCCCCACAGTCAAACACAGTGGTGGGAGTATTATGCTGCGCAGATGCTTCAGTGTGTCTGGAACTGGTAATCTCATCAAGGTGGAAGAAATCATCCATAATGAAAGCTGGCGGAAGAAGAAAAATAGTCTGGGATTGCTCAAAAGACGTGTTGAAAACAACAAATTTTTGTGGGCTGTTATCCACCAAAAAGGATACATAAGTGACTATTAGCATCAGGGTTGGGTTGATCTGTACCATGCACTTGTCTTGTGTATGTTGTGCTGTTGGATGTGTCTTGTGGTATATGTGAGCACACCAAGATAAATTTCTATCAGTTGTGTTGTTGAAATGGCTACAATAAACTTGAACTTGAGCTGTGGTGACTGTGAAGGCCACAGCATGTGAATAATATTTTTTTTATGTCAGCTGTATGTCAGCTCTTGCACCTGACTAACCGGGCCACTATCATTGTGGAAGAGATCCTTCCTAGCAGGAAAGAAATGCTGTATCTCAGGATAAAGATAACTACTCGGATCATCTTTGTATTGATCTGCAGGTGGCTATTCCTCCTCAGAAGACAAGTGTATCTAAACTATTCACCCCACAGCATGACAGAGCCACGGTATAGCCTGTACATCCAGTCAAACTATCCCACCCATCAGCTGAACAGATAATAACAACCCATAGATACTACTTGTAACGCCCTAATCGTGTACTATACGTCAGTAATTATAATGTAGGTGGTGTAAAATTGTAATATCCACGCCTAAGTCTCGTACAGAATTCAAAATTACTAAACAGTCCTGTAGGGTGCTGACAGCTGTCATCCTTCAGCTGATTAATACGGGAGCTGGTTAGCAGCATAAGCTAGCTGCTTCCTACAAGGAGCTGAACTCTGCGACGCACTGATGGCTAAACAGGACTTTGGATCTTTGTTGTCATCGTTTACAACATTCAGCTGTTTCAGAAAAAAACACCTCAGTGACAGCAGCTTCCTGAAATACGGGACAAATATAACCGAACTATCCGTCCTACCTGCGCTGCGATGACCCAGGATGAATGACGACGGCTATGGGCGGTGTAGCTTTAAGGTTTGTCCGAGGTGAAACCAAACAAACAAACAATTTAACTTAAATAATGTATCCTATAATTTTTTCGAGAAATAAATATTAAAGCGTTTAACATTATGTATACATTTTACAGGCTAAACACTTTCTTTTGAAATATCTGTCAAACGCACCGGAACTGTAGTCTTACTGTGTACCTTTAAGCTACTCGGAACGTTTCTGCGAAGGAACCGCGTTAGAGAAGAAAATACAAGTACACAACTGGATAATTATTTTAGCTGAGTAGCTGTTTTTAGACGAGATTTTTCTCTTTTGTGTAGACAAAATGTCCGACGAGGAAGAGGACTATATGTCTGATGCATTTCTCAGCAAAATGTAAGCGTTGCGTGACTAGTGTTTGCGGCCATTGCTACGAGAAACTATTGTTGAATCGGGGATATTCAGCAAAGTGTGGTGTGCCCTTGCTTTCAGAATAGTTATCGGGTTTTTTTCACACTAGTAACATTTTCTTTATCCCTCCGACTGTCAGTCAAGATGTGAAACCAGGAGTCAGCATGGTGCGTCGGGTCAAAGAGGCAATGAAGAGGGAGGCGCAGCAAAAGGAGAAGAACACGAAGAACCGCCAGAAGAGCTACAAGGAGCAGGAGAGAGACAGCCGAGACGCAGCTTTACAGAGCTCACTCAGCAATGAGAACAAGGGGTTTGCACTTCTGCAGAAAATGGGCTACAAAGCTGGCCAAGGGCTCGGGAAGGAAGGCAAGTTTCTTCTTCCCTAAATGATTTTGAATGCGTTTTGCATTTATGGCGAGCATTGATTTTCTTTGTTACTTTGTTCTTTGTTAATATTTGTTACCCCTATAGGAGCAGGAAGAGTTGATCCAATTCCACTAAATATCAAAACAGGTAGGAAATTTATTTTAAGATCTAGTATTTAGTGATATTGTGTGCGATCTAGCTGGTGGATCACAGCACTTTTCTTTCTGTAATCAATCAGACAGAGGGGGCATTGGCATGGAAGAGATGAAGAAAAGAAAAGCAGAGGAGGAACTGGAGCATTATAGGCAGAAAGCACGAGCCAAACAGCAGAATGAGACCAAATCTCTGGAAGATTTCAGGTGAAGATTGCAACTACCGCTGTCCCCTCTTGTAATATAAATGTTGCATAGTCTGTGTTTGTAACTTTTTTCTTTTCAGGTCAAGAGTAAGGACAGAGAGAGAGGAGCGAAAGATTGACGGAGATCTCAGGAGGAGTCAGCGAGCTTGCGAACAGCTTGACAGTCAAAAGGTGGAAAGAATTATGAATCTAGCATGGACTCATCTGCACATCACAGTGCTAGTGTTAGTTGCAGATCAATTTCTAATCTGTCTTTTATGCAGTGAAAGGAGGAAAATTTCATAACCTTGACAAAGTATCCCCTGGCTGAAGTTTCTTCTCATTACAGGGGATAACTGTTCCTAGAGAAGACTGGTACTGGCCTAAAGCAAATGCTGATGATGAGGACGACGCTCTTAAAGAAGAGGAGGAGGAGGAGGAGGAGGAGGAAGAGGAGATTACAGAACTAACGGTTAGTATTTTGTTTATTTTAGAATATAACATGTAGTCCTCTTTTGGGAGTCAAAATCAATTAAAATCTAAATGAATGTATGCTATTTGTCATCATTTTGACCAAGAAAGGAATTGTGGAAGTGGAACTGTGTGTATGAGGAAGTCAGGACTAGCAGAGAAGCATGTGCAGGACGTGTATGAGGACAACAAGAGAGTGGAGAGGTGTGTGGTAGGAGTGACAGATGGGCTCAAGGTAGGGGTGAGATTACATCAGAGATTGGCACTGAGCCCTTTTTTGTTTGCAATGTGACGGACTGATGAGGTCAGAGAGGAATCTCTGTGGACTACCATGTTCACAGATGGCATTGTTTTCTGTAGTGAGAGTAGGGAGCAGGTGGAAGAGAGCTTGGAGAAAAGAGGAATGAAAGTCAGTAGAAGCAAGTCTAACAGTGAAGCTGCAAGGAGCAGAGCTAGTGAATATGGATGGCAGAAAGACAGTAGGACAAGCTAAAGATGTTAAGATTTTCACTGTGGGGTTGGTGAGACAGAGGAGAATGCTAAGGATAGGGTGAGATGGAGGCAAGATCTGCTGTGGCGACCCCTAAAAGGAGCGGCTAGGAGAAGACTGTCATAATTTTTGAATAAGGTCTTGTTACCCACTTGGAAATATTGGACCAAAGTACATTGTTTTAATATGGTGAAAAATATAAATGCATCTCACAAGATTCTATAACACTTAATCCAGATGATCATTAAAGTTAGTTTGATATGTGCTTCTCTGTTGCAGTCTTTTGATAAACTGCACATTTTGACATCCTATTTGCGAGGAGTCCATTTTTACTGCATATGGTGTGGAACCACTTATAATGGTAAGCGTGATATCGATATTGCTGTAGTTTTAAGGTTCTTTTTAGTGCCATTGCTCATACTACATGTATTCTTTTTACAGATGAAGAGGATCTGTGCTCCAACTGTCCTGGGGATACAGCAGCAGACCATGAATGAATGTAATAAAAACTAATGTGCACAAGTTTCCAGTTTAAAAAAAAAAAAAGTTTGATTGTGGAAATATTTTTTGCATAAGTGAGTGCAAAAAAAGAACTGAATTAAGGTTCTTTTATCCAGTTTAAACCTGCTGTCATTTCTAAAAGAGCATTAGGTTTATATTTGTTGATGAATACAGTCTTTTTTCTCTTCTCCAAATTAGTATGTCTTCCAATATTTATATTTTGTAAAGTTGATTATAAATTGTTACATATTTCAAGATCATTTGTATATATCTGTCATCATTAAACGTTTTAAGAATGTTACCATTTAGCAGCTGCTCTTTCTATTGTCATTTTACCTTCATTTAGATTGTATAGATTATTTGTGAGTTGATATCAGTTGTACTTCATTTCATTACTGTTACTTTAAAAGGTTCTACTGTGCAAATTAGGCAAAAAAAAGTCTGAAATATTGAAACATTTTGGTTAATATGGTTGCGATAAAAAGATAAACTCTGCGTCTTTCCAGACATCAAGGGCATTAAGCAACATGTTTACTTCTCGACATTAAGAACAGCTTTGGTTGGCTGATGACTGGTGGGATTTGGCCATAGGCACTATCCACAAGACCTTCATATGTGCTGGAAGTTGCCCCAACCACCCTCCATTACACACTATTTTGTATCAGCTTGAAGCCAGTCTGCCCCCCCCCCCAATCCTCCATTTATTTTTTCAATTTTTTAAATTTAATTATTTGTCTTATTGTACATTAATTACATTCCCTATATAAAACGTGAATCACTAGGATTTCTGATTGTTGAGTACTATTGTTGTTCAGTAGTCGATCTTGTTTTTCTTTTCATATTTTTTGTACTTTTTAAAAAAAGCTGGGTGGATGTGGGTGTGCATGTGCTTTAAAAAGAGATGAAGAAAAAGAAAATGTACAACACCTGTGTCATGAACATTGAATAGTTGAATATTTTTGTCTTTGATTTCTTCCTAATAACAAAAAAAGAACTACAACTCCCATGAATCATAGCGATAGGAGCGGCTCTTAAACGTCGTGGGACTTTAAATGGTAACATACAGAAGGTGCAAAAAATAATTTTGAAAAAACGGGCAGGTATTTATTACTGAAGTTAAAAGTTGACGTTATGATAAACTTTTATAGTTAAACTATAAAAAAGGTTAATAATTATTGACAAAGCTAACATCTACTCGCCAAAAACAGCATAGTTTCTACTCACGGTTTTCTCGTATTTTAACATACATTTGACCTGGTGTTGCACTTTATCCAGATATCTTCCGTCCAACACCCACCGTTTCACACCATTATTATTATTATTATTTTAATAACGACTTTACTAAACAAATAGTGTTTGCTATTCCGTAGATCACTTGAAGGCACCATGTGACGTTTACGGAGAAAACGAAACTTGACGTGGAAAGAGAAAACGGAAACCATGTTTTATTTTGAGAGTTGCACTTTATTTTTATGTATTTTTGAATAAGTATTCGTACTGCCGACAAACCTAGGATGGATAACTACGTAGCCAAGCTGAACGAGTATGCACAGAAGCAGCGGCTGGTGCTGCGCTTTGAGGAGGTTGGAGCTGCTGGCCCTGACCACATTAAAACGTAAGTGGGATCTGCGACCTGGACACTCATAGGCGATTGCGACTTAGTAAGGCTTTGAAACGGAGCTTCCACTTTAAACACGATTCTCCGCAGCCAGATGCACGTTTGTGTACAGTATGTGTATTTTACACGTTGCTGTAGGACACTCACT
>VUQK01043278.1:0-11134 GCA_015106715.1 Bujurquina vittata | reverse complement strand
AGATACAACCAAACTGGTTGGGAGATCCTTCAACATGCGGCAAGATGACCCAATGACACAAGACACAAAAGAGTTGCTCAGGAAGTGGATGGTTTTAGACTGCCTTAGTCAATCTCCAGACTTAAACCCTATAGAGCATTTTACCTGCTAAAGAGGAGACTAGAGACTGACCCCCCAAAACATTGAAGGAGGCTTTGGTTAAAGCCTGGAATTAAATGAATTAGTTACAGAGGAATGAAAAAGTTCAGTGATGTCAGTGATCACAGGTTAGATGCAGTTATTGCAAGCAAAGGATTTGCAACTAAATATGAAGTTTTATTCACATTAATCTATTTTATCTGTTCCAATACTTTTGCTCACAAGAAAAATGGGTGGTTCAAACAAAAGCTGCCATCGTCTGAATAGTGTATCAGATCCAGATGTAAATACCTGACAATAAAAGCTGAGATGTTGATATTTTATCTAAATGGGTTTTTGATGTCAAACAGGATTGGACTCAATGTTCCAATGCTTTTGGAGGAAAGTGCAGACAATTCCTACACAAATTCAAATTAGTGCAATATAATCCGGGCTGACTATCAACAGGGAGGTTATACACTCACTGAACACCTACTAGGTACACCTGTTCAAATATTTGCTCATTAATTCAACTATCTAATCAGCCAATCACATGGCAACACCTCAGTACATTTAGGCATGCTGACACGGTCAAGATGGCTTACATGGCTTCAGTTCAAACTGAGCATCAGAATGGGAAAGAAAGGTGATTTAAGTGACTTCTGTTCTTTACGTTTAAACAGATATGCCTGCATGAGGATAATGCACCATGTCTCAGATCATCCTAACCTGGTTTCTTGAACATGACAGTGGGTTTACTGCACTCAAATGGTCTCCACGGTCACCAGATCTCAATCCAATAGAGCACCTTTGGGATGGATAATGGCTGTGCAGCTGACAAATCTGCAGCAACTGTGTGATGCTATCATGTCAATGTAGACTAAAATCTTTTAGAAATGTTTCCAGCACCTTGCTGAATGGCATAGACAAAATGATTTTTGTTTGAAGACAATCCTCTCCTATCAGGGTAGACTGAATAGAGTGGGTGGTGAGTGTACAAGCAAGAGACGATTGATCAGATTCTGAGTTGTAATGTTTGAAAGAATTCAGCAACAGAAAAGTTAATTCCGTGCATTAAAGTTTTATGTCTCAGTAACCAGTGAAATTAAAAATCATTTAGATAATCCTTCAACATAACTGCCTAAATACATGCTTGGCAGTTTTTATTGCCAAATTTGTTTTAGTGATTTTAGTGGTTTTAGACAAGCGTTAAAGAGCTAGAGAACTCAAAACTTTGTTTCTTAAGTGTCATAATTAAAGAGTGTAATTTAGGAGTGTAAGGAACAGTTATTGTTATAGCTAAATTTGTAGGTTTCTGTTTGATGATAATACATTCCCCAAATCCAGTGGTGACAGATTTAAATGAATAAATAAAAAGGGAAATCGTTAATTGTGCTCTATTTGATCAATGAATTGATATTTATTGATGGGTAAAATGGGCTGTGGGCATTTGAAACATTCTTAATGACACCATTATGTGCTGATAATGTAAAGTAGCAGGATTTTAAAAGCTGTAGATGTATTCATAAATACATCTTCATTGTACCTTGTGACTTTAGAGTGCTTCAACATGTGTGATAAAAAGGCACCTCACATGTTAAACATTGCCCACCGGTACTAAACCATGTTCAGTATTAGGTGGAAACGTCAAGCATTGTCATGTCACGATGTTCGCTTTATAGTCAGGTAACCTGCATCCATTAACAAGCTGCAGGGGCTCCATCCATTAGCTTACATTATAAGATATACATCATTCTCTTGCTATTTGATGTCCACCAATTAAACAGAAGGTCATCTGCTCAGCTGACAGATGTAGGCAGTGTTACATCTGGTTCAGAGCCAAGGGTGAAGAGCTGCCTTTACAGCATCACAGCGTGACATTTCCAGCTCAGTCCTGTGTATCTAAATCCGACACACTGCCTATCTTATATGTGCTGTCAGAAGTCATATTAAAAATTCCAACAACTTTTACGTCTCTCTAGGACTTTGTGGGGATCCCAAAAGCGGTGATCTAGAACACACGCTGCTGGCTGTACTAGCAAGTAAGCATGAAGGACATTGTTCAGTGGGATAATGAGGTGTTGGACCTCATAAGGATTTAGAGAAGCGGTTTGAAGCGAAATTCAAAGTGCCTGTGTTTGAAAGCATATCAAAAGAAATAGCTGAACGGCATCACAGGTGAATGTGGCTCCAATGTCACCTCACACCTAAGAGCCTTAGGGATTGCTTCAGACATCTAAAGAATTTAACAAAAGAGGAATATGTGGCTCGTTTTGCACATCTAACCTTTTCAAACTCCTATTAGGTTTTGGCCGCAGTGAGTTCATTATGTGTGTTACAGAAAATCAGTTCTCAACAATAAATCAAAACTGAGCATTAAGCCTTGCAGTGTGAAAGTAGCTTTTGTCAGCAGGCATTAATATAAGACCTAATGCCCCTTGAAAAAAAAGAGCTGGAAGTCAGTTTTGCCATCTCAGAGCCTGCGATTAAAATGCAATCGGGAAGAAATATAGCATTCATCTTTGAAGTGTGGCTGGGACTAAAGTTCTCTCTGTGTGTATGAGTTTTCAAGTTCAGGCTCCTGTTCAGCTTTACGTGAATGGACGTAGTGAGTCAGCCTTATCGGCGTCTTGTTCAAGAACCTTCATCTCCTCAAATAGCCCAGGCGAGATACCCGAGTGCAGATAAAATGTCGAGTCTGAGGAGTAATGACGGAGATATACAGAGCAGTGTCCTCAGCAGAAGGAAACAGAGATAGCAATTCAGGTTTTGCTGTGCCATTATGTTCATCCAGATTTATAATGACGGGACCACGTAAAGTTTCCATAATGACCTTTTCAGAGCAAACTCCTCCTAATTCTGAACAATGCTAATGAATGCCAATGAAGACAGACTGCAGCAGGCATCTTGATAAGCGTTTGGGCAAAACGCCATTAAAAACCTGCCATATGTTCAGCGTGATGATCCATCACTCCGTAATGCAGGGTGTACACACTGCATCAGAGTGATCTGTAAAGAGCATACAAAGCAGGCCAATGGATTTTAATTTCAGGAGGCATCCCATATGCTTTTCAGGAGTGCCCTGAGGGAGCATTTGTGCTAACATTAGTACACTGATGTCATAAGCAATTCATTACTGTCGTCAGATATCGACCTGACTCTTATCTGCGGTGACACCCTACATTGTCACTGCTATGGTTAACCTTTTGTCCAAGAAAAGAACTAAATTCCTGTGCTCCCTGTATCTGCTGGCATTAATGGAATGGGTTAAGATTTTATTTATTTTTTGCCTTCAGCTCTACAACTCCATTAGTTAGTTAGTTAGTTAGTTCTCCCTTCCCTTTTGAAAGAATCATCAATATTGATGTCTGCAGCAACTAGCTTAATAACACTTAAGTGTAGCAACACTGCCTACATCCTCTTTACTGTTGACCATTAATTCTTTAGTACTACTTTGAACTTTTTTTTAAAGTAGATTTGCACTGGATTAATTTTAAAATGTTGATGATAAGTCAACTGAAAGAAAATCAGTTGCCAGGTGAATTCCAGCCAGAAATGACAAATACGTACCAGCTCATTAGATTTTTTTTGGACAAAATAAGCAATATTACTTAAGCACCTTAGCATTCTAAAGAAGCTGGATTATGGTCAATCTAGTCTCTTTTTTTACTGTTAAATAATCATAGGATAAGTAAAATATTTACCTAACATTTTCTGCATGGCTGTAAAGTTGCAACTTAAGATTGGAATTCTGTAGTTCATTTAGTTCATTTATTGTACAGACAATATTTGGACGTGTCATATGTAGGTGAGAAGGTGGACCAAAGTGCAGGCTGTTGAGACTGAGTTAGTAAACAAAAGATGAGGTTTTATTGAGGCATGCAGATGTCCAGCTTAAAACGAACTCCATAAAACCAAATGGGGGAAACACACACACAAACAAGCAAGCAGAGCAACATAACAAAAGAGATAAGACAAACTGGGTCTTTAAATAGACACGTGGGGTAATTAGGGAGAGAGAACACAGCTGGGGAAAACAAGGCACAAGTGAACAGTCTCAAACTAATGAGACGGGGGGTAAAACTAAATACAAGCCACGAGAGACGAGAGTACCAAAATAAAGTAGCAAGACAGAAAAACACCTACCTCAGAAATGGAGACTTGACATGGGGAACAGAGGAGGACAGGAAAACTGGGACTAGAAAAAAATAAGGAACAGAAAAGTCTACAAAATAGAGATGACAGCTCTGGGGGGTCAGCAAGGCTGTGGAGCAGCTCGGGGGGCTGGCCAGAACCAATCGAACCTTGAGGCAGTAGTTCAGTTCTCTACTGTTTGGTTAAGTTTAGCCGTAGTACTATTTGATGAGGCTGGTTGCAAGTTTATGGTTTTGTTTAAAATATGTTGAATAAATAGGAAATAAGAAGGACACCACGTGGCTATTTGTGAGTGGATTTGACAGAGCAGCAGCATTTGAAGCCTTGTGTTTGAGGAAGGTCTAATTGACCAGCAATGAAGCCTTTAGTACAAAATAACACTAACATTTCATCAAGTGGTGAGCTAGCGTAAGAGCTGTTGACCTCACGTCTTGAGCAATAATAAACAGTTTCTGTTAGAGAGAACCCTCTTTGATGGTTTGCTGCTGCTGCTACTGGCCTGCCTCAACTAAGGCTATGCACAGTTAAACTTCGCACCGGCATCAGGCTGTAAAAATTAAAAAGTTGTAAAATGTACATCCAGATGCCAAAGAAAAGGACTGATGTTGATATAGCCATTCTCCGCTTTTGAAAATAACCAGGTATTTTGGTTAGATGAGAGCATATTGACTAAACCATTAAGCTGACCCTGAGACTGCACCCTGAGGCAGATTAACCACTAATGGAATTAGTGGTTAGTTGCAGCTTTGTTTCTTATATTGTGTATAAAGAAGCTTAATGAAATAAGGAGTCACTGAAAATGCATGACCTTGTTAAAAATACCCTGTTAGTGAGAGGACGGGTGACTGTCTGTCAGAGTCAGTCATAGTCAGGGAGCAGAAACAATTATCCGTATCCATGCATTGATTAGTCATTGGTACTTTTCTTTAATGTGACCTTAATTCCCAGAATGCACTCTTTATCTGCTGATGAAGATGCAGTATTAATCCTTTTCAGGGGCTTTAAAGCCTCCTCATATATTATTGTTGTTACCTTTACTTTATATGTGTTAACAAATCTTCTAACCATTTCCTAATGACCGATTAACAAAATCGATCAACATCTGACATTTGACAGCATCTGTGTGAGTAATCTTTCAATTCAATAAAGGTTACTATAGCAACCATTTGGCTTGATGGCTTTAGTTTCTTACGTTTCGTGTGATAGTGCTCCTCTTTCATTCCTTTTTGGCTCAAGAATTCAGACCCAGTGTTTAAATGGATTTAGTCCAGCAAACCATAGCATTGTTCAGGGAATCTGTTTCATTACCAACATATTTTGGACCATAAACTTTATAAGCCTTAAGACTTTGACATCGTTTTTTTTTTTGGCCCTTGAGCAAGACTCCTTTGGGAGAAAAGAGCTTAGCTTCAATACACTCATGACTTTATTGGGTTCACCCAATAGAAAGTGTGCAGCTGATATTGAAGCGAAACCCAATGGTTCCCTCATTCTCTGCTTTATAATGGGAATCGTTTTAAAACTTGATGCTGATAAGGCATGATGTTAATATTAGGTTGTAGGTTGAAAAATTGTTGAATTTAATTGTTGCTGCATGTGATCCATGTCTTTTTGCCTCTGTTAAAGTGGATTTGGAGATTGTTGCCAAAACTGATGCTGTAAATTTCCCAAGATTTTTAATTCATTATTTATTTGTTTAGTGATGACTGCCCTGCTCATTGCTGTGTCCTATTTTACCTTCATTGTGTATCTTTGGCAAAGATGCCTCATATTACCACCTTATTTTTGAGGCTCGTGAAATTGTGTATTCAGAAAGCAAGTCTGGGCAGAGAGCCCAGGCTTAACTCTTCCATTTGGAATTGAATGCGTCGCATAATCCACAGTATTTTTACTATTTCCAGTTATTTCTCCCCTTACTGTTGAAATTGACTTCAGTGGGAGTGTTTATGCAGTCTCTTAGGATTCATTTTCTATATAAAACAGTAAGCAGACGTGATGTTGCATTTTTAGTCTCCTGCCAGCTTTCTGTGCACTCAGCAGAGTGTACTGTGTGGTATTGTCCCAGCTTAAGTTGAGGAGCTTCTAGTTTCCTGCATTTTTGTATTTTTTTGTTTTAGGCAAAACAAATGAACACATTGGTTGTTGGATCACTTCTCATTTTGATAGTGGCCTGTGTGAAAATGTTCTTCAATGCACACATTAAACACATTTGTGGGACTTCTTTCTGCACAGTAGCTGTAAAATTAGAAACTTCTGAGTTTTGCTGACAAATCAGTTCATGCATTCATTACCTCTGAGCTGGACTACTGCAATTCATTATTATCAGTTTGTTCTGGACTACTGCAATTCATTATTATCAGTTTGTTCTAAAAGTTTCTTAAAATGGCTCCAGTTAATCCAGACGCTACTGCAAGGGTACTACCGGGGACGAGAATAGAGATCACATTTCTCTCATGCTGGCTTCTCTTCATTTACTCCCAGAATTGAATTTAAAAATTCTTCTCCCTCTCCTCACATACAAAGTTGTGAATAATTAGGTCTCATCATCTCTTAAATACCATGTAGTATTATTGCTATCCTAATAGAGCACTTATGCTCTCAGACTGCAGGCTTACTTGTGGTTCCCGGAGTTTGTGAAAGCAGAATGGGAGGTGTGGAACCAGCTTTCAGTTTGGATTTGGGAGACAGACACCCTGTCTAGTTTTAAGATTAAACTCAAAATGTACCTTTTTGATAAAGCCCCCCCCCAAGGTTGCGGTGGAGCTCTGACCCTCCTCTGGGCCTTGTTCGGCCTGAGGTTTCTTTCTGTTTAAAGGGAGTTTTTCATTCTAATTTTTGCCTAGCGTCTGCTCATAGGGGTCATTTAATTGTTGGGATTTTTTCCAGAAGAGCCTTGAGGTGACTGACGTTGTGATTTGGTGCAAATTTGCCATTTTTTGTGGCATTTTTAGTGTGCAAAATACTATTGTATACTATAGTCATGGACTGATGACTTTATGCTGCTGGGTGCAGTAATAAAACTAAAATGACGTTGCCTCTCTAGTATTTTAATTCTATTGTCAGGCATTCCCATATGTATGTCTGTGCATAACTTTAATACTTCTTGGTCCTTGGAGATATTTGCAGTGTGCTGATAGCATATTGACATTTGCCTTGTTTACCAAAACTCAGCTGTGCTACAGATAGTGTTCTGCTCAGTGCATGCTGCTGTTCTGCGATATACTTGGGTGCTGGAAGACATTAGTGTTAATGGCAGTCTAAAGACAGCCTGGAGATACTCTACCTGCAGAGTCTGACAAGACGAATTTTTAAAAGGGATTTGCTGTTAATGAGGATTCTTCTGTGTCGGCGGAAATAACATTTTAATTGTATACATTAAGTATTCTACTCCGATAATGCAAATGGCAGACATGTCAGTGGACCAAAAGCTAATAACTTGAACAGGCTGTCCTTCAGTCACTTAATGAGTTCATGAATTAGTAACTACATAAACTGCAAAACTAAACTGTAGTGATTAGTTAATGGGAGTGACCTTGAGTTGAAGAAATGTCTCTTTTGGGTTTAAAGGGTGATTTTTTTTTCTGTCATCAGTTATTTTAAAGGCCGATTTAGACAATTTGACATCACGCTGTCATTCACCTGGGTTTTGGCAGCAGCAGCTCAGTTTTACTGAACACAGATTTCTCCCTCCCACCATCTCAGTCAGCGAGTGTAAAAAAGAAAAATGAAATGCATGAAATTTTTTTTCTTTATGTCAGCTGTCAGTAATTACTGTATATGAGTATTTTTCAGCCTACAGCTAGAGAGCTGGCATGACAGAATTAGACTTCACACGTAAAGAAGGCAATGTAGGGAAAAAAATAAAAGAAAGCAGGGTCACATGTGACTCACAGACCTGGTGGACACACAAAACATCGAATCATGCAGCTGTAGCAGCCGTGTGGTAAACTGCTGTACTGGATTCTGTCAGACTGCACAGTGCATATGTCAGGATTGACATACAACGAGCTGGTAATCAGTCTTTAATGGCAGGGAAAGAAACACTCTTTAGTTGCCAATAGCTGATCTGATTGGAAATCAACACAGTCGACTTACCTGCAAAGGCTGTCGCAAACCCTTCTCTTTTATGCGTGATCCTTTGTTAGCATCAGGAAAACATTCCCAAAACGTAAAAGGGTAAGCATCAGTAAATGAGGCTGTGGATGGCTACTTGACAAGTGTCCTGCTCCAGTACAGCAACTTGTAGAACTATTCTGTGGATATTGTCAAGCAAGCTGAAGTGAGAAAGGTGGAGCACTCAGACAGCGCAGTGAAGCACACTTCACTTCTTGATGACAGATGGCTACAAGATTGTGGCTCAGCACTTGATGTTCAATTTACTCACCACTTTGCCCTGAGTGCCCAGTTTCTGACAGCGATGTATAACTCATTTTCACATTAAAGAGTCTGAGTTGTTGTGCAGTTTATGGTAAATGGGTGTTTCTTTAAATGCAATTTAGGATGCAGCGATTCACAATAGCAGTCTGCGGCTGTCAGCTGTGCTCCTGTTTTTGATGATAAGCCGGTCTCTGCAGTTTTTCAGCCGACCAAGGTGCTCTCACACAGCGGGTGGAAAAAAAAGAAGCTCTTGTGGTAATGTTTGCTCTCACCCCTGGGCACCTGCCATCAGTGTTTTCCGGATGGATCAGTATATCTGTCAACTTGTCCCCAGCGGAGCCTATTTCATGTAACTCTTTCCATTGCTGCAGGGGGGCAACATAAATGTTCATGTTCGATCAAAGTCTGGAGAGGAAGAAAAGTTTCTTTGGGACTTTATATTCTAGATGATGGAGAAAATACACCTGCATCTGTGGCTTTATATAATGCATCATTTGCTTGCAAAGTGGAAGTGCTGAGGTGCTAACCAGCTGCTCTTCTCCTCTGGTGAGCCAAATTGAGATATTTAATGATATAAGGTGTGCAAATTAGATTTTTGATTCTTTTTTCAATACATCCCCTCCACCCAGTAGACTGAGATTTGACATGAAATAACACTTTTATCTTTGAAAAGCAATTGGGCTAAAGAGGGCCACTGACAGCCTCACAATTAGCCAATCATCACTGTGGGTGGGACTAACTGTGTTTCCAAGTTGTTCTCATTAGATACCGGTGGATATGATGTGGCTCCAGTTGATCAGGAAGTCTGACTACCCAGCTGATCCATTTGAGGTAGCATTTATTTCAGTTCAGCTTCAGCTGCCCTCGCAACGTATATAATAATGTATATAATGATGTGTACAGCATGCACTCCATTGGGAACGACCTTGAACTCTGAGGGTCTCGCCGTCGTATAGCTCGAGCAGAAAGCACATCCTGATATTTTTGGCATACTGCGTATGATGTATTATTTATTGTGTGAAATAAACTGTTTAAACAGTGTACTAGTATTAGTATAGAGCACATCCAATGTCAGACTGAAATTGGAAAGCTGATATCAGGCAACTTCTCTGCAGAAGAGGTCCGCTTGATCAAGTGAACTCTTCTTGTAGGCTCAAGGGCACTTTAGAGCAGAATGACGTCAAATCGTTCTTCATCAAGGCTGTGATTACTTAAACAATGCAGAATATAGCACAGTGCTGCGGGAATGAATGTGATAATGTTAAGTTGTAGAAGATAGTATTTTAATAGGACCCTAAAGGCTGTAGCTATGGTAATATAATTCAAGATTAGGGTAGTTTTAATTAAGAATTTAGTTTGCTGTGTGATATTCATTAGATCTACTGATTCTTAATTAACACAAGATATTACAATTACTGAATGAATGCTATAGTTGGAGTTGTGTCTGTGCCTTCAAGAAAGCCTCAGCTTCCATATCATGTGTGTCCTGCGCACTAGATGAAACATTTATGGTGAGAGTTTTCCTGCCTGTGTATGGACTTGTATTGTAGTGATTTGTTCCACGCTTTGAATTCTGCATGAGTGTTGGGGACGCCTTGAGAGTGATCTGTGATGCACTTGCAGGCTTGGAGGAAAATGTTTAAGTTTTTTAGTCCAGCGTTTGGCAGCAACACAGTGTGCCTGAATCAAGTGCGAGTGATGTCAGTGGCAACTCGCCACTAACCGACTTGAGCATCAGGCCATCTGTTCACGTGAGAAATGACAAACATTTTGTCAGTGCAGTTTGTGTTTGTTCATTGTGTGACCTGAAGTTACTCTGGTATGGTTCCTCCCATCTGCAATTAGAGAGACTTCAGGGGTGTTTCTGTTTATCATAACCATCATTAGAGGGTAAAAAAGTATAAAGTAATAACACTTCCTCGGTTCCCTTTTACATTTTTCAACTTTTTTAGAGGTCTGTTAACCCTTTGGGTTTTTTATAGGATATTACAGTTCCATGCAAAAGTCTTGAGCTTCCCATTATTCATATTTTTTATAGGTGCAGTGATTTACTGAAACAGGCAAACAGAAAAAAAAGTTTGTGCAATTCTAACGCGCTTCAGAGTCAGTATTTGACCACCTTTAAGGGCTCGACACACGGGGAGCGACGTTGCTCGCTCTCCATTCATTTCCTATGGAGCTTGTGCAATGAGGCGATAATCGCTTGCCCTCCTCCAGCTAAGCGACCGGCGACAATTTCGAGCTCGTACACGTAGACGTGCACACGCGACCAGGCGATGCGACACAACAAAGTTGAAAAATGTTCTACTTTTGCCGCTGTCGCTGGCACCTAAACCAATCAGCGAGGGTTTCATTGACTGACCAATTCACTGACCAATGAGCGGAGAGTATGCTATACGCTGCAGTCTGCAACAACTTTAAAGATGGAGGAAAGTATCATTTTAGCCGTGTCCGACTTTCCAATATTGTATGCAATGATTACAAA
>VUQK01043277.1:2812-16441 GCA_015106715.1 Bujurquina vittata | reverse complement strand
AACACACAAAAAAAAAAGAAGAAAAAAACATAAGCACAAAAAAAAAAAAAAAAAAAAACAAAAAAAAAAGGGGGGGAAAAAAAAAAAAAAAAAATTTTTTTTTTAAAATAATAAAAAAAAAAAAAAAAATAAAAAAAAAATAAAAATTTTTTTTATTTTTTTTTTTAAGAGATCATGATGCAGCAGTCGAAGTAGCAATTAATTTCTGCCTTTCAAAACTCTAGTTACCCCTCTTTAAGAAGAAGAAAAAAGTACTCCTTGTCATTTTTCCGGCAGAACCTCGCCATGTTCCTCAGCATGTTAGTTGCCTGGATGATCCCAGATGTACCACGATCTCTGCGGGAACAGTTGAAGAAAGAGAACATGTTGCTGATGGAGTTTCTACTGAATCAAGACCAAGAAGCACGTGCCAAAACTCGCTCCCCAAAACACTCACCCCCCTGCTTTCCCACCATAGACATTGTGGTGGAGGCACCACCAGAAGATCAAGAGGAGTTCCAAGTGCAAGTGGAAGAGGAGGAACTAGTGCAGGTTGAGATGAATTTGGATGCAACCAAACAGGAAAATGACAGTGATCCAGAGGTTGGGAAAGCATTCGAAGAAGGTGGAGTAAATAGACTAGAAGAGCGAGGAGGTGAAGGCGAAGAGGAGAACAAAGAGGTCAAAGGGAAAGAAGAAGAAAAAGATGAGGAAGTTAAAGGGGGGGATGAAAAGGAAGAAGATGGAAAGGAATGGATTGAGAAAGAGGAAAATGAAAAAAAAGAGAAAGAAGAAGAACAGAGAACAAATGAAGATGAAACACAAGCAGTTGAGAGTGAAAATTTTACTGTAGATCTGGACGCCTTCATGAGTGAGCTGGGCCTCTTAGGTAAGAGGAAACGAAATAGTACAACACAAGTTCTCTGTTCATCTTGTGGAGTGAAATATATGAATCTTGTGTGTTTCTAATGATTCATTTTTGATTTTTTGTTATATAGATGAAGAACCCTCATCAAGCACAGTTAAAGATATTGAGCTTCCCCGCTCAGGCTCCAAACAAGAATGCCAGAAAGATGCAGAAGCTCTATCGCATCCATCGTCTAAAAGAGGATCATCCCAGAGTCTGAATATCTCCAAGGAAGGGTTTACAACAACAGATGTTGAAGCTAAGACTTTGTCATTAATTGCTCCTCCTCCCAGAGAGCCAGGCTCAAGGGCCAAGGCCCGATGCTCCACCCTGCCTTCGCGCCACAGAGGGGCTGAGGCCTGTTACAGCCTGCCACGGCCCAGCCACTCCACCAGCCTCACGAGGTTCCAGCAGAAGTCTACACTTATTCCCCTGATTCCTCTGGACCCTTCATCATCGGCTTCACCCAGCCCATTATCTCCCCCCCACACACCGGCATCCCCATCATCTACACGGCCTCTGCTTGCCCAACAGCACAAAGCCTCAACTGAACTGTTTGTGCTGAAAGGCCCTCCACCCCAACAGCCACGCTCCAGGGGCAAAGCCCGGTGCTCAACCCTGCCTCCAAGACAAAGAGCACCAGGTCCTGAGGAGCACTCTAAAAAGCCTAGCCATTCCACCAGCTTTACAAAGCTGGAAGACCGGATCCCGCCTTCCCCCAGTGAACTAAAGCAAAACACACCCGTATGAGGAGAGCTGCAAGGCAAAGGGGAAGAGTAGGAGGGTGGCAGAGGGAGAGGGAGGACTATCCAAATTAGCTTCTTCTGTCTGTGTCTGGATACACACACACCCCTTCTGTCCTCCCTACATATGGCTGCAGTCTAAAATGAGACCATCAGCTGAACCTCCTTTTTGTTGTGTTACTCTTCATTTAACTGCTCAGTGGTTCAGGGCTAAACCTGACAATGGGAGTGCTGGACATTTCAGAGAAAGGCTGCTCTGAAACTCTCCTTGACCTGGGAAAACACCACTGGAACTTATTCGATTTTCATTCTTACTTTCTTTTTTTGAGCTGTTCTTTTTTTGCATACAGTCACATTTCAGTAGCCAATGCTCATCTGTTATTTTCAGTCCGACACATGCAGCAGTGCTGCCTTGTAGATCCGCAGAAGATGAAAATGTATACACTGCAACTAGAATCAGCAGCTGTGCTTGTAGATTTGCATTTAGCTTTAGAAGTTTTGATATATGGAGACATAAACTTATAATAAAAGAACCACATGTTTTTATTGTTTGTTCTTCATTATAAAGCATATGCTTTGATTATTGAGAGGAAAAACTGAATGATGCTGTATTAGCTTTGGCTATTTTTTTGTAGATTGTTCTAAAGAAATAGTGAGGGTGGTTCAAGACTTTTGCACAATACTGTATGTGTCATACAGTGTACTGGTTTACACATTTGTCTTGGGAGGAGACACAAATTCCTTTGGGGTTGTGTCAGGAAAAGCAAAGTCATGACAAAACTATTTGAATTGATAACACTTCTCTAGTATATAGTATCTTTACAAGAGATGTTAACAGTGTATAACTACTTGACGCATATATTATGTTGTCTCTGTCGCCCCCCTCTGTTGCATGGTGAAACAAAATTATTCACCCTCCCCTCCCAAGAACCCTGAATTGGATAAGTGGAAGAAAATGGATGGGTGGATGGATATGGATGCCTTAGTAATGAGTTGCTTTACTTTTACAAAAATGATTACTAAACTGTTTTAATAAATTCCTTGACCCCCCCCCTCCCCCCCCCAGAAAACTGAAAAAGGAAGAGTTGTCTGTGAAACACAACTAAGTCCAAGGTCATGTCATTTGTATTAATATGTTTATTATCAACCCGGTTAGGTATTTATACAGAGAGATGTTTCAGGGCCTTTGTGTGTTAGTTCCCTTTCTGCCCTGGCTCCTCCTCCACTGCCCCCACCAATGAATGGGGCCTTTGTGGGGGTTTCCTGGCATTCCAAGGGAATTCTTGCAGGTGAGGGTACACAAATAATCCCACACTCTGACTGGTACAGCTTAGTTTTTACAACTTCTGCAAAATTCTCCAAGGAATTTCCAGTGCTCAGCTTTGCTGATTTCAAAAGACTTGCAACAACTGCAAGGGTGTGATCACAAGAGCAGACAGAGTGGGAGGGAAGGATCCTATTCTTTCTAGCCAGGTGAGCGACCACACGTATGTCTGAAAGCTAACATGGTCACTGGAAGCATTGTTCAGATGAAGTGATGAGGGACCAGATTGCGAGCTGATATTTGCTTTCTTCAGTTATGAAGTATGCCGTCACAATAGCAGTAAGAGGAATCATATAGGATCCCTGGACAGTGCTGTTATCTGGTTTGGATAAGAGCAATATAAGTGAGCTGTATGAGGAACAGACTGGCAGAGGAAAACACCCTGCACTGTTCACATTGGATTGAAGGTGAGTGTGGTTTGGTTTTTTTTTGGTAGACATTTCCATACATTTACTTTCATTTATGTATTACTTATATTAATGGCTGTAATAACTTAGTGGAGGACTGAAACTCACACAATATTTAGCCTCTTCTCTAGTTTCATTGGTCTTTGTTGCTCACACACATGCACTCTGTCTGCCTCAGCTTCCCTCTCCTATGTTGGAACTTGTAAAGAAAACACTGCTTGCGGGCACGTATTGCTTTTCCTGTGCTGATTTATTATTAACTACCTTTGAGGTTCAGGGGCACACTGATATGACTTATTCTATCACAGTGAATACATTTTGTATGAACATTTTGCTTGATTATACAAACTAATTACAATACAATTTGGATTTCATTTTTAAATTATTTTTATCACTGCTCAAATAGTACGTTTGTCACCAGTAATGGGTAGAGTCCGTGAGAGGAAGGACTTTGCTTCTCCTTAATCATCTTTATGAACTGCTCTTTACCTGTCTTTATCTTTCGTGCCCTTTGATTTCTAAGTAGTACGACACCTGTAAATTACTCACTTCCTTTACAGAGGTACACAGAGCATTGATTTTTATCCAAGGCCAGTTGGAGATAGTGGAAAGCCAAATTAAACATTGCTGCAGTGATGGAAAGTTGGCACTATATGGTAGACTGAAGGCAAAATTGGCATATTTTTGGTGGGCCAAGCAGTGACGCTGTGGGCACCTATAGTGATTCTAGGTTTTCTAATCATCATCATCATCATCATCACCATCATCTAAAACAACTTTGTTCCTCTCCAATGGGAGTCTATGGCAGCCTTTAGTGTTGGTTTAATTTCTTTCCACTTCATTCCACTAGAGGGCTCCACTCTTTGATGTCACACTGATAAGGAAGAAAATTGGAAGTGGCTTTTGGCTATACGAGAGCCAAATGTACTCAACAAACTCGACACAGTTTTAAATCTTTAACTTAAAATGAGAACTATATTGCTTTGTCATGGTAAGCTGTAACATAAAATTAAACATCAGGCAACATGTTGAAGATTCTGGGGAGAAATTGACATGTTACGCCGTGAAGACTTCTGCAATCATGACGGAGGCTCTGATGTCTTTTCCTGAACCATTAAAGTTCATTCTCTTTATTTAACAAGCGACAACACCGCTAACCCCTGAACAGTTTATTCTGTCCGCTAACCCCTGAACAGTTTATTCTGTATCCAAGCAACCAACAACAAAACAGAAAACAAGATGGTGACAGAGATCAAAACCTAATCCTGTTATGAACTCTTCAAAATAAAACTCGTCTGCTTCCCAAAATAAAATCATCATATTCATTTTACCCTGTGTAATAATGTACAACCATGTCAAATTCAGTGAATATTAATCAAGTAAATTATACTTAACACACAACTGTAAAATAAGTCACAACACTGGTTGTACATTATTACACAGGGTAAAATGAACATGTATTTTATTGTCTATGAAGACAATAAAATCTATGGGAAGCGGACGGGTTTTATTTTGAAGAGTTCATAACAGGATTAGGTTTGGTCTCTATCGCCATCTTGTTTCCTGTTTTGTTGTTGGTTGCTTGGATACAGAATAAACTGTTCAGGGGTTAGCGGTATTGTCTCTTGTTAAATAAAGAGACTGAACTTTATGGTTCAGGAAAAGACATCAGAGCCTCCGTCATGATTGCAGAAGCCTTCACGGCGTAACATGTGACGGCGAGGAGCAGGTAAGGACAAATTAAGATGATAAAAGCTACAAATGTAAAAATCAGATAAATTGAGCCTGAAGGGTTGTGGTCAGTCCTGGAGACCTAGGTTTCACTAAGCTCCAGGAAGCACACATATACTATTGTGATAGGCTCACTAATAACACTGACAAGGAAGAGTCAGAAGCCTATTTAAAGGTCATCTTGATAAATGTTCACAATTTGCGTCACAAGGCTCTAGCCTGGCTGCAAGAAGTTAACTGTCCTTGTGGAGTTGATGATTGGCCAATTGTTGAGGAACTGGACATCATAAATCAAAATGATCTAGTCAAGGAAGCTCCAGGTGACACAGAGGCTGCAAAGATACACTTTCTGCCATGAAGTTTGAGGAAGAGCTCAGTAGTCATCACACATTAATTGAAGCTACCACCAGATCTCAGGTCCAAATGGTTAAATATAAACTAACACTAAGGAAGGATGTCTACCTAAACTTGAGGACATTGTCAACTTTGTTGAGACAGAGGTTGAGAAGAGATCCGACCCAATCATTGGTGGGATAGTGAATTACAAGAAGCAGGAGAAGCCAAACAATGTTTCGTCACCCACCAATAGGCTCAAAGAAACATTGTCAAAACTGCTTCACAAATGTTAAGGCAGCTGCAATTCAAGAGAACAAGTCTACACCTAACAAATGACCAGCTAATGCAAAATGTCTTAAGTGTTCAAAGCTCCACTCCTTCAACCAGTGCACAACTTTCACTAACTGTGCCAGAATCCCAAAACTGTTTCATGATTGGACATAGGGCCAAAATATGCATGTGCATTTGGGTATGCAGCATATCTGTCTGTGGACAGAAAGATAACAATGGCTACACCCCAACGACACTAACAAGCAAAAAACTGCAGCAAGCAGAATACTACTAATGACAATAAAAGGACCCAACCCAATCTGCCCAATCACCTAATGCCACTTGTGGATTCACTGAAGATAGAAATTGTAAAGCTTCCTTACCTGTTGCTAATGCCATTTGTGGATTCACTGAAGATAGAAATTGTAAAGCTTCCTTACCTGTTGTTCCTCTGGTTGTTAGAGGCAAGGCTAGCAACATCAGTTCTGTCACATATGCATTACTCGATCCTGGGGCTAACGCAAGTTTAGTGTCAGAAGAACCTGCAAGGCTGGACCTCAATATGGTAGAAGGCAGTCAAGAAGGTATATTTACTCGATGTGTGAACATTGAGATAGACTCTTTGCATGATGGCAGCATGTATACACTCAGTGGGTGTGAGAATACTAAGTAAGGTAAACATAGGTCTCAGCTGCCTTGCCACGCCTGATGAGGTGGCCAGATGGGATTACTTAGCAGACATCCCTATACTAACATCAATTCAGACAATGTGCATCTTGTCAATGGACAGGATGCCCAATGGCTTCTCAAAGCTGAAGAATACCATCTAAGTGGAGATGCCACAAGAACAGTGCTTGGTTGGGCCATAAATGGACCAATTGATTATAAGGAAATGGCAATAATGTAAAGGCTATTTGCTCAAGTCAGATCATACTCTGTAATCGCGAGTGGAAAAGATTTGGAAACTTGATGATCCCACCCGAAAGGACAATCTATCAATCAATTCAGTCTCTAAAGATGGGTCACACTCCACCTTAGACATACCTTCTAAGAACAAAGCAGTGGAACTGCCAAACAATCAACTCTGTAACACACAGATTATAACTCCTGGAACGTAGAGAAGGCAATGAATTCAACCATCTACAATGGGTATGCAGAAGCAGTCTCTGCTTCATTACCTGTCCACAATGATGGCAAGGTATGGTACCTCCCACATCATCCAGTGATTCATCCTTGCAAGCCAGGAAAGGTATGGGGCGTCTTTGACTGTGCAGCTAAGTTTGACAAAGTATCCCTCAATAACTGTTAATTTGATTCAGATCAGGGCCTGCTGCCATGATGGCAGACATCGAAAACATGTTCAACCAGATACATGTAACACATAGATGTCCTGTGATTCCTGTGGTGTAAGGAACATGATCAAAACAATGAGGTAGTTACCTACCATATGATATCTCACTTCTTTGTTGAAGTGTTGTCTCCAAGTGCAGCAAGTTTTTCCTTAAGAAAATGTGCATTGGACCATGCACATCTGTATGATGCAGACACCATCTCTAGTGCGGAAAGAAACTTTTATGTAGATTATTGCCTGAAATCTTCTGACTCACCTCAACAAGCCAACCGTCTAGCTGTGCAGCTGACTGACCTGCTCAAGCAAGGAGGGTTTCACTTGACCAAATGGATAAGCAATTCTGCTGAGATCCTGAAGTCTATCCCAGAGGAGGAACATGCCAATAATTCACCACCATTGGACCTGGATCAAGGTCCTGTACTTCGCGGACATTTTTTTGACTTGGTGAATAAAGGAGTATTTACCTTGCCTAGAGCAGAGGCAGAAGGACCCACCAGTTCAGATATTATCAAGTTGGGGATCTTTTACTAGTCCTGCATGAATCCACACCTTGCAGTCAGTGCCCCCTTGAATTGGTCACAGATGTCAGTGTTGGAACTGATCGAATAGAATGTTCAGTAAAGACACAAACAGGTATTTATACAAAAACTATATTTGCTGGAAGGAAATATGGATGAGTAGGCTCCACAGACCTTCATTTTGTGTTTTCCATGAGACTGTTGCAATAGCTGTTATTCTAAAGTGTTAGTCATTGCTCTAAAATACACTCACCACTGTAAAATTCTGTAGCCGTTCACCAATTTTTACTTGGATGACCATTTCTTTAGGTCATCGGGGCTGGGATGTTGGTCTCACTTCTTTCCACTCCGTTCCACAAGAGGGCTCCCCGCTTTGTTCACATTTTTTTCTGACTGGCAAGGAAATCTGGAAGTGGCTTTTCAGCGATATGAGAGCCAAATGTACTCTACAAACTTGGCAAAACCTTAAAACCTCTCGCTTAAAATCAAAATTACATTGCCTTATTGTGGTAAGTCGTAACACCTGGAACCATCTGGTGAAAAGATTGAAAAATTTGCACCACTTCCTCAGGACAGTGTCCCACTACCTTAAGCATTCTAGCGCCACCATTGGGGCAAAGTTAGGCTTGTGTTTGCAACGGTAACTTGTGACCCATGTGGATGATTTTTGAAATCCTTGGAATCTTTGGATCTTGCTGAGTTCAACGCACCCTGTGATGTTATTCTACGTCAGGTTGGATTTTCCGAAGCCTGATAAGCGAACAGTTTTGATGTTGACTCAATTGATTGAGCCACCATATTAGATTATATAAAGTGGAACTAATTTTTTAAGGGTCACAAATTTTGTCTGATTTTCATGAAACTTGGTACATATTGTCAGAGCAAGCTTCACAAAAAGTGTCACTTTTCATTATATTTTGCATTACCATTTGCTTGCAGCAATTAATCACATTTGATGGCAAAGCTGCCAAAAAGCAAATAAGCTTGTAGCTCTTCAATGCTTTAGCCTATCAAGACCAAGCTTCACAGTAGGCTTTTGGACCCCTTCACAAGGATGCACAAGGAATTTGGTGTAGTGACACATTTTTGGGCGCTGTAATTAGAAAAATGTGTTTTACCATACAACTTGCTGGCAGATCTTAACACCTCTTTGTTGCTATTCTCACAACTTGTTTCATAGTAACCATTGCATTGCTGCTTGGCCCCCTCATTGCTGCTTGCAGCTCCATTCTTGACTCTAAATCATTTGTTGTTTGAAATGTATGTTGTACCTTCAGGGGCATCACACTATTTTGGCCAGGAGATCTTCTTAATAAAAAAGAAAAGAGGAAAAAATTAACAATATAAAAAAAATAGTTCTAAAGTTGAGAGATTCATGACAATTATTGCTTTTGGCACTTTTTTGTTTTAATAACAATATTACAGCAAAACTACCAGTCTGATTCATACAGAACATCCATGACAGATCACCAGTGACCCTTATAACACCTGATTAAAATTTTGCCCTAAAAAAAAATGTAGCATTTGATCGGAATATAATCCGGATATGTGAACATAACGCAACTTTTGACACTATCAAGTTGATCCCTTCAGTCACATATTATTGTCTACCAGACAAATTGTGTGTTTTCTCATTATAAGAGATAAAGCTTTTGGAAAAAATGAAAATGACTATATAATGAAAGTCATTTTAGTTCAACTTTTTAAACCTTGGAAAATTATGAGCATGGACAATAGGACCTATGTTTTGTCTTGGTGATTCAATGTTTGAAGAGTGACGTGTCTGTGAGCCAAATCAGCTAAAATGTTACTAAACAAATCTCCATTTAATTTTCAGAATTTTGTATTTGAGAAATATGACTTAAACTCCCCCAAACTGCCGAAATAGTCAAGTGTAATTTTTTTGTATATTTTATATTTTCCAGCGTCATGTTGCAGACAGTTGGCGAGTGGATCTGGTGGGAGCATTTGTGGCTGCCAGCCAACGTGTCTTGGTCTGATTTAGAGGACAAGGAAGGTCGTGTCTACGCAAAAGCCTCTCAGCTTTATGCTACTCTACCCTGTGCCCTATGCTTGCTTGTAATCAGATGCCTGTTTGAAAGGTGAGAAAACAAAGTATGTGAGTAAATGAGCCCGTGTGTCAATGAGATTAGTAATGCAGTCATCTTGTTTTAGAATCCTGGGATTATGTTACACAAGCTAGAATTATTCTTATGTAAGCCCAAAGAACCAGGACTTTTTTGTGAGTAGAATAAAGGAACAAAGCTTTGTGTGCTGTTTCAGGTGCGTTGCCACACCACTGGCTAATATTTGGGGAATCAGGGACAGGATACGTCTCCCAGCAGAACAAAACCCTACTCTAGAAAAATACTTCCGCAGCCAAACAAGGAGTCCTACCCATGTAAGTTTTCCTGTGGACAGGTAAAAAGTGAAAAAGTATTTGCTCCCTTCTTGATTTCTGTTTTGTTTTTTTCTCCGCTGCTGGCTGGACATTCTGCTAAAGGGTTTTCTGGTAGAGAGCAGAATTCATGGTTCCATCAGCTATGGTAAGTTGTCCAGGTCCCGAAGCAGCAAAGCAGGACTCAAACCTTCCAAAAAGTTCAACGTTTGCCTCATCAGTCCACAGAGAATTTTTCTAAAATTCTTGGGCACCATTAAGATGTTTTTGGCAAATATGTGACTAGCCTTTGTGCTCTTTTTGGTCAGCAGTGGGTTTTGCCTTGGAACTCTCCCATGGATGCAATTTTTGCCCATTTTTGATGATTGGAAATGTTAGAAAAATATGCAAAAAAAACTGTTAAAAGAAATCAGGAAGGGTGCTTTTTTACTGCACTGTACATTTAACAACAAAGTGTGAATGACTGAAACTAAAAAACGGAAAGTGAATCTTGAATATTCTTTAATATAATCTCACCAGTTTTATTGTTACTGTTGGTGTGTCTGCAAACATTAATCTAATGCTAAAACTTAATGTTTGTGTAACCTTAGAGAGTGTGTGTCCTAATCTGGAAATGGTATAAACCTTGAAATGTATGCCTTGTGTCTCAGGATGATGTGAGGTCTCTTTGCAAGAAGACTGGTTGGCCAGAAAAGAAAGTTGAAGTGTGGTTCAGGAGAAGAAGAAACCAAGAGCGACCGGGGCTTCGAAAGAGGTTCAGTGAAGCCAGGTGGGTGTATGTTTGTGTGACCAGAAGATGCGCTGATGTGAAAGCAGGAATGTCTTTGCAAATATGTGATGTTATTGTTTTTGTCTGCCAACAGTTGGAGATGTGCGTTTTATTTTTTTGCATTTGTGGGTGGAATCCTAGCTCTCTATGATGTGAGTATTGGGACTGTTCTTAAAAATAAACTTGTGAATATTTAGTTTTTCTAATGCTTTTTTAAAAAATATTTGCCTCACACTCTCTCCTTCTGTATTTTTCTTGAATTTAGAAACCTTGGGTTTATAATCTTAGGGAGGTTTGGGCAGGTTTTCCTAAACAGGTGAGTGCCTTTTCCCTATGGAGTTTGTGATGGATTGGACAGCACAGCATGCAGGATGAGACAAAAATACATCTGTTTGTGCCCATACAGTCCCTGCTGCCATCACAGTACTGGTATTACCTCCTTGAAATGGGTTTCTATCTTTCTTTGGTCTTCAGTCTCACGTTTGATGTAAAACGGAAAGTAAGTGTGCAGATGTGTAAAGTTACAGTGAAGTAGATTCATTTATTTTAATCCTGCATTTTGAATCCTTAATGTTTCAATATTCATAAAATGCGAGTTATTGCATATTGCCCTCAGATTTCTATACTTAAAATTCAGTTTGTGGAACAAATCCTGTTATTGTATTATGCCATCTTTGTGTATCATTTGCACCTTTAGGACTTTAAGGAGCAGGTGATTCATCATATGGCCACATTGACACTTTTAAGTTTCTCCTGGATTTCAAACTACATCCGTATTGGAACCCTTGTGATGGTCATTCATGACTCTTCTGACATCCTGCTTGAGGTCAGTGCTCATGAATATGCTACTTCATGAAATGCATTGCTCAAAAAAATTAAGGGAACACTGAAAATACATCAGATCTCAATGGGGGTGGCTGGGTGGGGTCATACCTGACATCTATATTGATATGGACTGGGTAATGTGTCAGGAATGAAAGGACACATTGTTTCATGGAAATGAAAATTGTCAACCTACAGAGGGTTGACAAAGACTCCCTGAAAGTCCGTTTTGCACCAGTGTAGTGGGTCCTCACACCAGCAAAGGGCCTGACAACAGTCAGAGGATTTAATAGCAGTACTTAAAAGCAGGCAGCGTGCTATTGCTTATCCTGTAGAGGTCTGTGCCCGCCAGGTCCCTTCATGGATATGCCTCCCCGGACCATCACTGACTCACTACCAAACCAATCATGCCAAACAATGTTACAGGCCACATAATGTCTTCCACGGCTTCTCCAGATCCTTTTACATTGGTCACATGTGCTCAGGGTGAACCTACTTTAATTTGTGAAAAGCACAGGGAACCAATGGTGGACCTGCCGATTCTGATAGTTTAAGGAAAATACCAATTGGGCTTCATGATGCCACACAGTGAGCACAGGGCTAGATGATATCAGGCCCTCAGGTCACCCTTGTGAAGTCTGGTTTCTGATCGTTTGGTCACAGAAATTCACACTAGTGGTCTGCTGGAGGTCATTTTGTAAGGTTCTGGCAGTGTTCATCCTGTTCCTCCTTGCACAAAGGAACCAATAACTGCCTGTCTCCTGGAATCTGCTCCATGCTCCTGAGACTATGCTGGGAGACACAGCAAACCTTCTGGCAGTGGCATGTGTTAATGTGCCATTGTGGAGGACTTGGACTACCTGTGCAACCGTAAAATTGGTGGATCCAGATATCACCTCCAGTGCTACCAGTAGTGACAGTGACCCTAGCGAAATGCAAAACTAGTGATGCAAAACGTACCCTCTTCCCTCCCCCTTGCTAGTACTGTCTCACCTTTATCCATGAGCACTGGATCAAACGCGACATCGAGATGACTTTGACATTTCACAGCAGTATATGTGTTAGATTGTCCTATCTTATATTTCTTGATATTTGCTTAATGTGCTTCATGCTTGATGCTGCTGACATGTACAGTTAAAGCAAAGGTGTATGTGACTGACTGCTGAAGGCAACCAAGATAGTGTCACTATATTGTTGAATCAACAACACCCTAGACTTACTTTTTTATTTATGCGTTACAAATTAATAAAACTAAATATCTATACATATATTCTTTAGTACATCTATTCCTTTTAAACCAAGTATTACACAGCCTGTTTTCATCTTACAGGGAGCTAAGGTATTAAACTACGCCAAGTATCACCGGACTGCTAATGGCATCTTTGTGGTGTTTACAGCTGTCTTTATGATAACAAGACTTATTGTTTTTCCTTTCTGGTAAGTGTGTGAAATTAAAGCTTGCAACATAATGCATCAGGATGATCTTAGTGTGATGTATTAAAATATTATGGGTGTGTCTCCCACAGGCTGATTCACTGTACATGGGTGTACCCAGTGGAGTTGTTTCCTCCCTTTTTTGGCTACTATTTCTTCAACATCATGCTGTTGATTCTCCAGTTGCTCAACATAAAATGGGCTGTTAAAATATCAGAAATAGTGTACACGTTTCACTTCTTTGGCAAGGTGTGTTTACAGATGTCTTTGTGTTCATGCATGTGGGATTTGTGGGAATGTTTCATTCCTTCTCTTTTGTTTAATCTCTTTCCTTATTTTCATCCTGCAGCTTGAAGGCGATGATGGTGATGAATAATGGAGAGGAAGATGACAGTGACCCACCGAAGGAAAGAAACTACAAATTGAGCCACACGAATGGCGCTGGTGCCAGAGGCAGGGCCAATGGTCACCGAAACAGACATATGGAGAAGTTTTGTTTTTTTTTTGGAATATAACTGTTTGAGTTTAACTGTGTGTAAAATGAATCACTAAATTATTATTTAGGTAACTGTGATTTATATATAAAAAAAAAAAACTTATATGACTCTACATGCTTTTTTAATTCACTTACTTCATGTTT